>NQII01005207.1:2113-33437 GCA_002778355.1 Clitarchus hookeri | reverse complement strand
GGGGGGGGGGGCGTGGAACGCTTTCGCTCGACGAGTGTTCCTTTCGCCCGCGCACCGTTTGTTCTCGCGTCTGTCTCTCGTCACGTGCGTCACTTAAAAGTCCTCGCTGTATTATATCGCTCTCGCTGTATATGGTGTGAGTAATATATATATATTTTAAATTTAAGTCTGTGTTTGGGTTCTGATAAGACGTTCAACATGGATAAATTCGTAACCCGTATATCGGTTAATGATCAACAATCATCGAGTCAACCCGTCGAAAAGAAACAAAAACTAATGAATGTCAAACGACAATATCATGAAGACTATTTAAAGTTGGGGTTTACTTGGACAGGAGACAAAGACGAACCAAACCCCTGTTGTCTCGTTTGCGGACAAAAATTATCCAATGAAGCAATGGTTCCTAGTAAATTAAAGAGACACCTCTCTACAAAACATTCTTATCTCTAGGATAAGGACCTACAGTACTTTCAACTTTTGCTGAAATCACAAACCCAGCAATCCACAAGTCTTACCAAGACAATGACTATCTGTGACAAGTGTCAAGAGGCAAGCTACCACGTGGCGGAACTTGTAGCAAAAAAAATGAAACCACACACTGTCACAGAAAATTTAGTATTGCCAGCTTGTCGTCAGATTGTGAAGACCTTATTTGGGGTTGAAGCTGAAAAGGAGGTATTGAAAATTCCTTTGTCCGATAATACCATAAGCAGGCGCATAGAACACATGTCAGAAGATATTGAAGCACAAGTAATAGAAAAACTACAAATTGTTCGCACATTCGCCTTACAAGTTGATGAATCAACTGACATAAGTGGGAAGGCACATCTGCTGGCATTTATACGCATGATCGTTGAAGATGACATTATTGGAAACTTTCTTTGTTGCAAAGAACTGCCCGAAACAACAAGAGGTGAAGACATCTTTAATGTTTTGGATGCGTATTTGAAGTCCTCTGATTTATCATGGACCGATTGTATTGGAATATGTACCGACGGAGCACCTGCAATGACTGGTTCTGTAAAAGGGTTTGTTACTTTGGTGAAGAAGATAAATCCAGATATTGTGCTGACCCACTGATTTATTCATAGGGGAGCATTAGTATCAAAAACTCTGCCGGATGACTTAAAAACTGTGTTGGAAGATGTAGTGAAGGTTATAAATTCCATTAAAAGCCGTCCATTGAAATCTAGATTATTCAAACAAATTTGCCAAGATATCGATGCAGCCCACTACACGATGCTTCTACACACCGAGGTAAGGTGGCTCTCAAGAGGACGTATTTTGTCACGTGTATATGAACTGAAGGAAGAGCTATTGATATTCCTCACTTTGGAGACATCCGAGTTTGTTGAAATATTCAGCGACGATGCATGGTGCACAAAATGGGCCTATCTGACAGATTTATTTAAACATCTTAACAAATTAAATGCAAGTATGCAGGGACGAAATGAGAATATTTTAACGTCTTCAGATAAAATAAAAGGTTTCACAGAAAAATTAACTTTATGGAAAAATCATATTCACCAGGGTACTCTGTCCATGTTCCCGCACACAGCGTCCAGAAATATGTAGATTCTACAATGAGATCTATGATAAGTGATTCATTAGAATTGTTGAAAAAAAAAATGCAAATACTTTCCCAATATCGAGGTAAAGGTTTTGACTGGGTAAGAGACCCTTTCAATATTTCACTCAGCAGCTTGGTTGGTTTTGGATTGGGAGAGAAAGAACAGTTTTGTGAGTTAAATAATGACCCCACTTTGCTATTAAAACTACAGGAACAGAATGTAAACAAGTTCTGGTTGTATATTTCATCGGGATATCCAGAACTAAGTAAAACAGCGCTCACTGCCCTTTTGCCATTTTCAACTTCATACCTCTGCGAACAAGGATCTTCAGGGTTGACGATTATAAAAAGTATAAAACGCGAACGTCTTATATCTGTCGAAGAAGAGCTTCGAGTGTGTTTGTCGACAATTTGCCCAAGAATAAAAAACCTTTGCTCCGTGCGCCAGGCTCAAATATCACATTAATTAATATATATTATTTAATACCTTAATAGGCTTAATACCAATAATAAAGATTTAATTTTTAACCATGTATTTCTATTTACGTTGCTTTTTAGGGTTTCTTATCTAAAGGGTGTCAACGGGACCCTATTACTAAGCCTCCGCTTTCCGTTATACATATTATGGGTATAATGAACGGAACCCTCTACGCGCCAGTCCGACTCGCACTTGGCTATTTTTTACTGGTGTGCCGCGAAACTTTGATGAAACGAAAAGTGTGCCGTTAAAACCAACAGGTTGAAAACGCCTGGGTTAAGATAGTTAACACCACACACAGTACTGTTGTGAGGATGCCTGTAGAAACAAACTTCGAGAATACCAGATGCATTGTGGACAGTCATACCCTGAAGAGCAAACCGATACATAGGGCTGAGAAGAATGAAGCTCTCTTCTACAGTTGTAACTTGCTTTACAAAAACAGTATCGTCCTTCATAACATCGCAATCGAAAGTACCAATATTCCGAAACACAGGTCTTGAAATATGTCTCTTCTTATAATAACGTGCTCGCCTCATGGCTCTGTCAAGGTCAGCTCTGTGAAAACAGGGTTGACCTTGAACGTCAGTTGCAAGTTGACACCTGCCAAAGCTGAGGTTTGGACGTAGGTGTTGTAATCTGTTCTGTGGCGTGAGGCGCCAACACTTAATACTAGTCCTCAGTGATCGGGCGTAGGAATGCTTCGACACTGTTGTTTAATTCACTAATGAATCTAAAGGTCCTTCACACTCGCTGGATGACTGTACTTATCTGGCTTGCTGTGCTGGTAGTTGTTCTTGCAGATGAGGTCCGGTGAGCTGGAACTGCTCTCGTCCTGTCACGGGTGCCTCGGTGACTCGTCTCGACGTCCCTCCTTCTCGGGTCTACGCAGGAAATGGTCGTCTTGTAGGGCCGATCTGGCGCCATTCCCTTCGTCACGGCTGCCAGGCCCTAAATCCTGATTGATGNCACGGGTGCCTCGGTGACTCGTCTCGACGTCCCTCCTTCTCGGGTCGACGCAGGACTCTGCGTCTGATGGCAGCTGACTGCCGTGCTCGTCTCCTGCGGAATCACTCCTCCCTCCCGGAATCTCGTCGGCCGACTGCCCTCGTGTTCTTACCGCTGTCACCTGATTCCACACCGTGATGCTATTCTCCCGCATGTCCGCCTTCCCATGCAAATGGTCGTCTTGTAGGGCCGATCTGGCGCCGTTCCCTTCGTCATGGCTGCCAGGCCCTAAATCCTGATTGATGTCGTTCGCCTGCGAGCTTCGTTAGAGCGTGGTACGGACGAATAAAATATAGGGACGCCGCAGGCGTCAAAGTTGAGACATGCAGCACTGATCCTTGAAGTTCTCCCGGATGTTCTTATCACTTTGTCCGGAAGTCCTTCCTTTGATAATCTAACATTGCTCTTATGGGTAATCGCTGAGATCCCGTCGCGGCAAGCGCCTAATCTTACTGAGCGCTGCCGCGGAGTGCGTTAGTAGTATATAAACTTTGTTCGGGAGTAGTGCGTTTTCAATTTGTTGTGAATCCCAATTAACATTCACAACAGAGCCATGAGGCGAGCATTTTATTATAAGAAGAGACATATTTCAAGACCTGTGTTGCAGAATATCCTCCTGGAATTAGCTGAAGATAACTGAAAAATATTAGTCAGGCCTAATAAAACAAATATTCTCAAATTATATATACACAAATCTGTGGGCCTATACAGTCACATCCACGACAACGACGAGACACTAAGAAAAATCCGCTTTAATGTGTGATTGTGGTTCACAGCAACAATAAACTAGCGAATTTCCTGTTTGTACGAGCGTAATACAGCAAATAATTGCAACACGGATATGGCATTGGAAATACAAACAACATACTAACTAATGTAAAAATGCTTCGGTATAATTATGTGTTGACAACGAAACAGGGGCCCAATTTTTTAAAACTATCGAAATAAATTCTCTAGTGGATTTTTCCGATACTTCCATTCTGGTAACGAGTGTTGCGATGCCAAAATATGAATTTTTGAGACGTCTAGTAACTGTTGAAATAAAATGTATAAGATTTTTGAAGAATCGATTTTACAACTTGGCATCGTTGCATTTCGTGTGTCATCAGCGAAGCTGAACCAATCACGTTAAATATGTTGTAATATGAAAATTTGCTTTATAATACATAAAGATATATTTTAATTATTTGTAGATAATCCGGGATAAGTAATTACAACTATCTTAAAAAAATAAACTATCTACAGTGGCGACGAAACTATTAACTGATATATAAATAATGAAGTCAGACATTGGTAATCCACAGGAACTGTTATTTTTCATGCATATTTGGTTTTGTCCTTAAAATAACTTGTATTGACGTAATTATGCTAATAATTGCCAATAAAATAAATTAGCCCGTGAAAGAGCAAGTTAAATAGTTAACTCATATTGCCGCTAAATATAGGTTTAGTATTAATTAAGAATATATTTAAGAAACATTTATATTTTAATTACTTTATCGTAACTTTATTCATGAAAGAACAGTAAAACGCCTTATCATACTGTAAAAAATGATAAACAGCAAATTAAAAAGCAACACTATAACAATTTCTGCTAACATTCCGTCTATAGCTGTAGACTATAAAATATTTTTCATTAATGTTTCCATGTCTAAAGCAAATTTATTACGTTTTTGTTCACAGTACTAGCTATGTTTCACAACTACAGCCTTTCTTGCATAAATGATTTCGTTATGTATTTTATGTTTCAGCAGTTTCGTATAATATTTCACATGATATTCTTAGTAATTCTATCAGTTTTCACCTACAAACTTAACTTTGTTTACACGATTTTTTCATAGATATGTAAGCGCCTTGATAAAATGGTATTTGCTAACAGTTTTACTTTCCTTTGTTAACTATATTTGTATTAAACAACGCGAGGGTGTATTTTCAAGTTTCCTGCATCATACAAAATATTATAGATAAATCTGTAGAGGATGGCGATTCCGACAGCTGCCTAGCTGACGGATTCATTTCGACACTTCATGGATCGATTCCGGTATACAATTCCGCTATCGAGTGTTCAAATATTGGCTCTGGGCGTTCCGATAGCGGAATGACGTCTTTCCTCTAGAGGAATAATTCTGATAGTTTCAATAATAGGGCCCCAGGTTGGGTTAAACTTCCGTCGGTAACTAGCAATAAATGACACACGGGCGGTCCTAGACGGGGGAAGCGCTGCGCCGCAGTGACGTCACGTGCCACCCTCCGGAGTACCCTTACTCGAAACAGGCGAGACAGTCCAACCTTCTCCTCTTGTGGTCTTGGGTTAGCCTCCGCCCATGTGTATGACAACACACATTCCAGTCAGGAAGATAGGAACATTGGAAAACCCAATAATACATTTTTGTAAACCTTTCGCTATTGATTACATAGGTTGGGAGCATTTAAGATTCCCTATTTTTACTTGTATATGAAATTATTGCAATAAAAATGTACATTTGCTTAAATACACCGATTGAGGTGTTTGCCCGAAATTTATATTGTGTCAAACGGCAAGTAAGATGCTGTTGAGCAAACAGGAACGAATGCGAATGCGTTTTCATTCGATAATGAAACTTATATTGGCAGTGTTTATTTCAGGGAAATTGATCAAGAATTATGTTATTTTTCACGATGTTAGTGCATAATGTTTGCATCAAATATCTTGTTCCGTAATGATATAATGTTAGCAATTTTTTTTTTTGTATTTAGAAGTGTAGTTAAAATGTTTTTAAAAAACATCGGCAGGGTTTTTTAGTCTAATTATCTGCTGATGCAGTAAGCACTTCCAACGTTGTGTTAGTACAAATTTTCGTAATATTTTGATATGCATTTTACATAAAACTGTCTGCAAAACATTTCGTAGCAACGAATGATTTTATTTGATGTACTGTGTAAGTGACGATAGCGCCCTTCTGGACAAAATCGTGCATAACATTTTTTTTATTAATGTAACCTGCCAGTGTTACACTGTAAATTGCTAGGGATATTTAACGAGAAACCTATGTTACTTGTGTTAGCTTGAACGTACAAATATAAACTGCCATATTTTAAATCTGTAAATGTAAGAGAGAAATAGCATTATAATAATGTTCTGAAAAATTTATCACTATAAACTTCTGGAGCTTTTGTATTGCATTTAGTGTACGTAACACTTTGTTTTTCTCTGTGTACTATGAATCGAAAGTTTATATTGAGGTTTAAAAGTGTGTAAGTAAGACAAGGCTGCTGCCTCAACTTCGCCACCAAACAAAAGACTCGTAAATAAATAGTATTCCTCGTAATTTTTGTTTACCTCTAATTTAAAAATAATTTCTTTGCCCCGGCCATTATATTGAGTAACTAATGTAGTGGTATATAATTTACAATGTACATATCTGGTGAAGTGCAAATGGAGCTGTTATACCTCAAAAAATACGTCAGACTTGAAAATAAAATTTTTACTAAGAAGAAACAAGTAACAGGTAGCTACTTTCAAGTATGTTAACATATTTGTTCAGTAAGTTACTTTTACGTTATATGAAAAGCAGGCGGTTATTTACGTAAACGGTTTAAAGAACAAAAAGCCTTAAAAATCTGTTGTTGACAGAAAATCTAAAAATTTACTTAAACCAGGTGACTCTTATAAATAAACTAAGTTACGTTTCCACTGCCTAGCGAAAACTGCATATTTTTCTTGTTTCCACATTTTTCAAAAGTTCTAAATGGAATTTGGAAAGACTTTGTGGAAGGTTTTGGTAAGTAATAAGTGCTCGAGAACGCTTGATATTACAAGGGGGAGAGGCAATGATTGGCCACGAAAAACGCATAAACTTAAAGTGATCTTCAGTTATGTAACGCCCGGGAAGAAGCAGTATTTTTATAGCATGCTAATTTTCTTCCCATGCCTCACTCTTCTTGAATAGGTAGTCTTATGTGGTATGCGTATTCTTATGTGTACTGTTAAGTGTGTCAAGTGTGCGCGATACCAATTTTTACCTACATGGACGTATATCTGCATATATACGTACGTATACTATGTATGCATATATGTTTTCAACCAATAACATTTCCGACATAGTCATCTGACAACACCAAATAAGGTACTGAATCAGATGTAACATTTTCAGTCTTTCATAGTTTTTAAATAAGCGTGAAGAAATTTTTTAAATAGTTATATCGAAGCATTTAAAAGTGTCTTGAATTTTGAACGTACCGTAAAAAATTTTGTTTGTAAACAGGAAGTAAACGACCCTTAATAATCTGGAGTTGAAATTTTCCTCGCTGATTGAAAAATAGCAGCCACCTGGTTCGAAAGTATTTCAATGTGAAATGAAAGAATATATTACTTCTTTTGTCGATGAATAAAAATACAACTAAATAAGTGAATGAACCATTAAGACTGTACATGACAAAAGATTTCATTCTTCTCTACTAACTTTGTGGGCCAGTACTGTACAATAAAAGCAGAGGGTGTGTTTGCTGAAGACAGTAAAAATTGTCTCAAAATTAACAAACAGTGGTCATACATGCAATGCTGAAAATAAAATATATACGCTTGCGAGATACTTCGTGAAGCTTCCGTAAGGCACTAAGATTTAAAAGAAAAGGGTCTGATGATCAGTTCGGGATTGTAACCATTCTTACGTAAAACTTAAATTAAAATATAGAAAAAAAAATTAGTTTTTATTTCGAATGTTTTGAAAGATATTATCAAACATTTAATACATAATGGAAAAAAAAAATTATGATTATTGTCATTATTTCCATACAGATTTTTTTGGTTTTATTGGTATAATACAGCAATTCGTCGATTTCCTACATGATAACCTTCACACATGGAGTCTGTTACCATACCACAGCCGGAATGGCGCCCATGGCGGTGCTCCGTAACTAGCATACTCAACTGGCCACATTCTGACACCTCTACAATGCACAGTATGAGCAAACAAGAAGTTCCTATCCCTACAAGCAGTCGCATCTGTGTGGCGCCTGCGTCATTCTACTTCCGGCCAATCTTATGCACTGACTGCAACGAGGCCAGGAGCACGAGTTCTTTATGCGATGGCGTCACGTTGGCGGCAAATTGTTGAACATTAGGCTAGGAATTTGGAAGGAGGCCGTTATTAGTGGTGACATGCATCTAGAAGTAGTGTATGTTAACTTTTTTTGTCTGTAAAATGTTTCAAGGAGTTATATTTGATGCAGCTAAGGTGATGTGCATCGCCTGATTTTAGTTGTTCTAGGTGGAATGTTGTTCATATAATTTATGATACATCACTAGACACTGGCAGTCAGAAAGGTGCACTCGTTTGTGAAACAGAATAAACTGTAAATTACAAAATGTAGAATTTCCTATAAACCGTATGCCAATAAGTAATAACAATTTTGCCATTTGTAGGGCTCAGACCAACTACGTTCCTTTGTTTCTCCACTATTATTTTGGTAATGATAACTCTTTGGAAATGGATTTACTTAATTATATGCATTTGAAAATATTTGGTACAGCACAGAAAAATTTCAATTAATATTTTTTTATATTATATGTATATATTTTTTTTTAATTTCTCTTGTGACTCAACATTTTACAATATATTCATATCACTTACTGTTTACAATTACTTACTTCGATCAATCAAATTTACACTTACCTCAAATGAATTAATGTAATTAAATAATTAGAAATCAGTCCCAATAGACAGTGCATCAAAACCTATTCCACTATTAATTATGTGTCCATATTTGACAGTTCCAATATTTACAATAAAATCCGTATTACGTGTTCATTCAGTCCCACCTCAGTTTAGTCCATGTCCCACCAGTCCGCGATGTTCTAGAGTTCTCCGAGCGCCCTCACGCACAGTAGGCTTCACTCGTCGGGTTTCACGCCCTCTCGTCCATTCACACCACGAACACCTGGTCCGCCGTCGTCTCGCACTTGACTTCGCGCCCGCACTCAGCCAAAAGGCTTCTACTCAGACACTCCGCAGTCCCGCGGTGGCTTGTATTTATAGGGCCGTATACCGTCATCCAGAAATTTCGCCAAGTCTTGCGATTCGCCGAGGGTCCTAATTCCCAGAATATTTCTGCGCCTTGTCTACATTTGTCGGTTCCTCCAGCAGGGGGTGGAGGACGGGCCGGCCAGGTCTCGCCGCTGTCAATCGTTTCTTGGATACACTAGCAAAGTGGAGGGGGACGAGGTGGGTTACCCCAGACCGCGCATAACGGGAGCTCGCAGCCAGCCCGAGCTGCAGCGCGTAACAACAGTTATAAGTATCACAAGTGAGTTGAGCTGTGCGTAAATAGAATTTTAAAGGAGCAGCGAATTCGATTTGGTGTTTGTCTAGTTTGCGTTTTCTCATAGCGATTGCGACAAGAGACCTGCCCATTGGATAACATTGAGTGTCCACTCTGTACTAGTACTATATATACTCTATGCATACACGCAGGAAGGGAAAGACATTCCTTAGGCCTGGTTTATAAGAAAAACGCAATAACACAACATTGGCAGAATTGCAGCGACGCGAGAAAGTGAACTCTGAAAGCTTTAGGCACCAGTTTATAAAAGTTCCGTGCAACTTTTATAAACAGGTACCTGCCTAAAGATTTCAGAGTTTGATATTTTGCATCGTTGCAATTTTGCCAGTGTTGCGTTATTGCCAATTGTCGGTACCGAGATTCACGAATCCGGACGGAATTCTCATACAGAGGTTTTTAAAACAAACATTTGCTCGGGTTGACGGTGGAAAACGTGTATGTGCGATAAGTATTATCTACGACATATTTGTCCTGTACGCTTCATCTTGAAGCATAGCACAAGATTGAGAAGTTTTGTTTTCAAAACACATTCGTTCTTTACACTCTCCTAATTGTGAAATTAGTTACAAAAATTACACAACACATCCATCTCGCTATGAAGTAACACGATTTACGGTTATAGTGCACTCATACCTATAGTAATGCATTTACATATGCAGTATACGTGTGCACACTCATATGTAGAAGTAAATAACTGTACATGCATAAAGTATTATACTTCTTTTGGAAGCAAACATCTGGCCGGTGTGTGTAAAAATGTGTGTCTGGCCATTTTAAGACGAAATGATTTCATCCATGGCGGGGCGCCTACAAAGCTACAAGTGTTCAAGAGTTAAANTGTCTGGCCATTTTAAGACGAAATGATTTCATCCATGGCGGGGCGCCTACAAAGCTACAAGTGTTCAAGAGTTAAATTTTTTTTTCCAATTTCGACGATCGTTACTTATGTTTACGTCATCTAACAGCATATAATATATTTATAAAAACTGTATACTACTGATAACAATAGCATTGCAGCTTTCTCTAAAAACTTGAGTGTAAAGAAATCAAAACTTATTTCGAAACACAAAGAACAGACCACACATATTCCAATTGATACTTCTAACGTGCAGACTTGTGTCCGTTTTTGTCTGACAAGCGGGGAAAAAGTGAACACTTGGGACATCCCAATAAACGATGTACACCACACGGTGGACGGNTGTCTGGCCATTTTAAGACGAAATGATTTCATCCATGGCGGGGCGCCTACAAAGCTACAAGTGTTCAAGAGTTAAAATTTTTTTTCCAATTTCGACGATCGTTACTTATGTTTACGACATCTAACAGCATATAATATATTTATAAAAACTGTATACTACTGATAACAATAGCATTGCAGCTTTCTCTAAAAACTTGAGTGTAAAGAAATCAAAACTTATTTCGAAACACAAAGAACAGACCACACATATTCCAATTGATACTTCTAACGTGCAGACTTGTGTCCATTTTTGTCTGACAAGCGGGGAAAAAGTGAACACTTGGGACATCCCAATAAACGATGTACACCACACGGTGGACGGCATTGTGTCGTATCATTTAGAAATTGTTGTCGGGAAATCAACGGCGGCAACCCACAGCGATTTTCGTCCGTATTATAGGGAATGTGAAGGCATTCATAAAACTACCTTTGTCAACTGTAATCACGGCTTCATGTATGGCGTCTGGATTTCCCTTGACTTGCGGCAAAAATTTGTTGTTGTTGGGTGTAATTTTTCCGGATTGTTTGGTCTTCTATTTTTAATACTCTTGTGTATGGGTGATGTGAAGTCGCCTAAAATAACACTTTAATGTGGGAGATTCACTGAAAAGAGTCAGATGCGTTTGAAACGGATGAATGTGAACAAGTGTTCCACGCGGGTGGGTATCCCTGAAATCACAATAGAAGGGATGATGGAAGCAAAACATTAGGAAAAAATTTTCTTAAATTAATGGAAAACATTTTTATGAGGTAGGTTGAATCTCGTCTTATTGAGTAAAGAGTGTAAAAGTGTATTTCTGTGAACTTCCATTCTCTCTTTATATTTACTGATATCCGGGACTTTCGTCTGACTGTGAGAATGGATGGAGACAGCATATTTTAATCAGGACTTACGGATGGGCGAAACGTTCCATTATAAANTCTGACTGTGAGAATGGATGGAGACAGCATATTTTAATCAGGACTTACGGATGGGCGAAACGTTCCATTATAAACAACACTTTGTTCTTGTTCTGCACACGTTTAACAATGTTGGCAGAATACATGCACCGTGTTGGTTTTTGAAATACCTGCTTAGGATCTATTTTTATGACGTATACATTTTAGTCGTAACAGTAGGACCTCATCACTTTATTCATGTATTAGTCAAGTTTAACTGGGAAAATGATATGCGTGTGTATATGTTGCTAACGTGTTTACTCGTCTACTTAAGCGCATAAAGCAAAAAAAAAAACTTCATTTTAAAAATCACTTTCCACTGATTCAAATGTTACACTTTTGATTCGACGCTGAAATATGGAACTATTTATCTTAACACATTCTCAACTCTACAGAGACCATACCAGTCACAACATGTCTTCTGAAATATAGCGCAGTTAAGGACAGAGAATTTTTTTTCCAAAATAATTACTTTACCGTAAACTTAATCATTAAAAAATAACAANTAGCGCAGTTAAGGACAGAGAATTTTTTTTCCAAAATAATTACTTTACCGTAAACTTAATCATTAAAAAATAACAAACTAACAATTAGTGAAATTACTTTCCAGTTACATCTGCATTACAAAGGTTTTTGTTTCACTCGTTAACTCACTAATTCTAACTTCATGTACGCATGCCTTGCCCGGTCCTAACTCACGAAGTTCGTGGATTTGTCGGCCGTGTTATGAATGACACTGTTGTGCTACTACGATATTGCACAGATAAACTACAATACAACCGGGGTAAGAAATATATACATATCCAACACTAACAGTAAGGCTTCAACTCTTCTCTGTGAGTTTGTGAGTGTGTGTATACACGCTAACGTGAATGCACCATTTCCCACGCCCTTATTTTCTCCCTCTCTCTTGTGCACACGAGCGTGCACACAAACACACAATTTTTTTAAATAATTGTGCATAGTTATAAGTATTATGTTTTACCTAACCGGTGTTTCTTTAGGATATTTAGGTGTAAGCCACTACTGTTTTTCTTTTTAGAACTTCCCTTTGGAGCACGGATTTTCGACTGGACGCTTCTGGTGTACCCACATTCTTTTACTTTGATCGCACATCCACTGTAGAGCCTGCAATCACTTGATCGCAACACACCTGGCAGCCATGCACCTGAGCCGGACTGCAGAACGNAATGCACCATTTCCCACGCCCTTATTTTCTCCCTCTCTCTTGTGCACACGAGCGTGCACACAAACACACAATTTTTAAAAATAATTGTGCATAGTAATAAGTATTATGTTTTACCTTACCGGTGTTTCTTTAGGATATTTAGGTGTAAGCCACTACTGTTTTTCTTTTTTCTTGAAGGGAAACCTCGTGCCTTTTTCGACTGGACGCTTCCGTTGTACCCACATTCTTTTACTTTGATCGCTCATCCACTGTAGAGCCTGCAATCACTTGATCGCAACACACCTGGCAGCCATGCACCTGAGCCGGACTGCAGAACGAGTAGCGAGACTAGTGCTGGCCAGACTAATTAGTGTGCGTCACCCTCATCCAGTCCCTTCTCCTGGCAAGACAGTACAGTCACTTCAAATGCTTGTCCGACAATTTCCGTACAGTCAGACGTATTTTCTTCCAGTGGGCCAAAGATTGCAGCTCAAAATGAAAATAACGCGTATTTAGTTTCTCTTTAAACAGAGTATAAAATATTTACTTTAGAAGTAAATAGTAACGTCTTTATTCTTACATAAAAAAATAATACTTAAAGTTATTATAATTATGGCACATTACAAATAAAAATTCAAAAATTTCACAAAAATATTTTTTCAAATCAGTTATATAATATGTTTACAATACTTTCAGACTATAATACTATGACTTTAATAAAATATGTACATTACTCTGTCACATATAATACAATCAATACAAGAAATACAACTTATTTTCTTTTGAATTATGACAGCTGCTCTAGTATAGTTTGTTATGCTATGCATTTGTTGTGCAGATAGTCGCAGCTCTATGAAGAATGTGAATTCGAGGAAGACTACAGAAAATTATACATATTTTTTCATAAATTGCGTGAACGATAAGATTAAAATTTTATTAATCGTTCACAAATATTATTCCTTTTTAATCACATTTTCATAAATTTTACACATAACAATTCCTTTCAAATATCATTGTGTAGACAAGTACATACATTTAAATTTTTGGTGTGTACTGTACCTACATTTTATTGTGTTTTACGCATGACAATCTCCATAATTGTATGTTTACAGTAATTACATATCCAAATTTCAGTTTCAAACTGAGATGAGTGAAATCCGTGCTATTTACATAATAAAAGGATATTTTTTTGGCTGCATGACAACAGGCATAATAACATAGACCTGCAATGGTCGGTTGCTCAAGATCGCATTACTTGCATCACTCTAATTTTTATAGGCAGCAGCAAATGCTCGTGGCGATAGCCAGAGAGACAGGCATACACGCGTCCCTACCGCCTCTGCTGGTAGGCAGGTGCTTAGTCCTCTTCCAACTGTTCACAACCTATTACCAGGCTTGTTATCGCACACATCATCACCTTACCCTCCCTGTTCATTCGTCTTTCGACATTTTCACGTAGTTCCACTTTCTACCACTGCACTACGAAGGCAGCAGCTTCCTAGGTATATTATAGAATTCTTACGTATTTCCAATATTATATGGTTATATGACATGTTATCGTTACTGCGATTGATTTATATGAAATGATAAATTAATATCTTTGACTTATTGCGAAAAATACTGTATTTGACATTATTTTAAATTTTAAAAATTAATAATTCAGTCAACAGGTTTAATATGTTTTGTAATTTATTTTCATAAACTGAACTATTAGCACACCTATAACATGTTATGCGAGTATTTTCTCATGTAAAAACAAAGGAAAAAAACTGCTAACCTGGTAAGATAAGGTATTTTTTAATAAAATCAATTTTTTTATTTATCCAGAGAAGAAATACGCCCATTCTTGGGTAAGGAATGGACATTTTCGTTATTAATTAATTTACCCATCGAAGAGACTTACTGTGGTGACATATTTTACACTGAATAAAATATAAAAATTTATCTTTTATATAAAACTCAAGCCATATTTTTCTTACAATTTTGGAAGTCTGTACAGTACTTTTTAAACGGTTGTGCATTTACTGTGCTGCTGGTTGCATCACTATAAGGAGATCCACTTTACTTTTACCTTAAGGTTATTCAAAGTTATTGTCGTGGGGTCAAGCTCAAAGTCACCTGGATCTAATATGGTGATCGGGTGAAGTCACTACATGGCAGCCGGTCGGGTCCGGCTCCAGATCCCGTGTATCGATTTGGCATACACTGTGCCTATAAAACTAATATGGCAGCCACTGCCCTGCCCTCGAAAACTATCGCCCCAAATCCCCCCAAATTGGCTGAAAAGTTGTTTGGGGGATTGTTTTTGCAACTGAGGGGCTTCTACCTTTTCGATAGGAAAAAGGGAAATTTTGAGGGGAAATGGCCACCGGCCGACCTGAATGACAGAGCATGAACAGCTCAGAGCTCTGAAGTCAGATGCCGATGGCCCAAACTCATCATTATCATACTACTTCTATTGTTATGTTGCAGCCGTAATAACAAATGCTAACTAACTTTTACATATGAAAAAAAATACAGAGTAAACTAATTCCATGGGCTACCGCGTGACACACCTGTAATCACCAAATAAAAAGTCATATTTATGAAAACAAAAGTTAATTATAAAGAAATTTTTGCATTTTTTAAACTGTTATTTGGTGATTACGTATATGTCAAGCAGTATACCATTAAAGTAAGGCCAGGCTAGGCTGAAATACTGAGGACGAATATGGAAATAGACTTTATGATACTGGCAAGTGTGCCAAACACACACTATGTATGTGTATAAGGCATAAAGGGAACAATTAAGCTCTGTTATTATGATGGTGTGATTGGACTGTGTCCATTGCTGACCATGAGACTAAATAAAAATAAAAAACTCACACACTAGCACAGAACTAAGCAAGGAAAAAAAAAACAAAAAATCTTTTTATCACAGACAAACAATTAGGAACAGCTGTTTTCTTGGAGTTTTTTTTTCCCAAGGAAACAGCTTATTCTAATTATCCGTCTGTGGTGTTATAAAAAGGTTTTTTTTGTCTTGCTCAGTGTCCAGAGCATCGAGAAAAACACCATAGTCTTCAGTATCATCACTGTCTTCATGTTGAATTTCATTAATGCTGTCTTCATCGTCATCTGCACCTCAAGTTTTGAATTCTGTGTGTGTGTGCAAGTTTTTTATTTTTATTTAGTTTCATGGTCGGCAATGGACACAGTCCAATCTTACCTTTATAATAACATGAAATCACCATTGCTATTAAACTTCAAAGATAAAGTTAAGTGCTGGTTTTTGTCCTCTTATTTACAGTTTGTAGATGAAATGCAAAACCACCGGGATGGATGTGAAGTTATTATGAAAATTCAAAGGAACACGTCAATGGTAGTCAGTGTCGATGTCAATGTAAAATCCAAATTGTGGCACTCTCCTGAAACTGATGAAGCTGGGGAGATTGCAAGTCAGTTTATACTGAACACAGTGGAAATCGTCAGTGTGGAAGGTGAGTTGCCAACATGTCTCAAATCACATGCAGGTGAATCTTATATTGATTTGACACTGACAAAAACAAGGCAAAAAAACTTGTTAGAGAATGGAGAACCGTGTAGGAGAGTGCAAGTGCTCACAGATTGATCATTTTTTAGATTTAACATATCTCAAATATTAATTATTTTTTGTTTTGTCTCGTCGAATGGCAAAATACACTCTTTAGAAACTGTGAAACAGGGAGGAAAAATAACTGTAGCTCTAAATGACATTCCGTAGAAGGGCTGCAGTAATTTCATTAAGTGTGGTACTGCCTTGACAAGTCCATCAAATTAATCGTAATCAGTTAAAAATATTCGAATGCCATTAAAATTCCTTCTCGCGTGCGAAAGTGTGTTGGCGAAAGACCGTTTACCCGCGGAGCCAAGTAAACGACGTAACCAAGCCAACCCTCCGCTGGCTAATGCACTGTCGACACGTGCCATGCGTGCTTAATGGCATATCCGTGTCCTCACGCGCGCCACAGACCGCGTACAGTGCGGGGCGTAAAAACTGAGCGCGGACATGCTCGCTCCGGGGCGCCGTTGTTCGCCTCGTAAAGGTCCCCCTCCCCGTTCCCTTAGCAAATCAGCGAAATGGTGGGGCGATGGAGGTCCAAGCCGTGCGATGGATTGTGCCCCAGCCCCATCGGCACAATACGAGATTATGCCGGCCGTTGGCGTGTGCAGGGCGCCAGCTAGGAGGAAGGGGAGAGAGGGGATATTTAATTAACTCCCAGTCGCCCGGTTTAATTGGACAGAGTGCCGGCTTCGAACACCGCCGGGGATGGAGGCAGAGCGACTGGAAAATCGGGTTTGTAACCAGTGGCGCTCATTGTTCTGACGAATAAATGGCGACTCTCCCCCCCCCTCCTTTTCCATCCATAGTTTTCCCCGTAACCCAACCCCTAAAACTTTTTTGTCGCTTTGCGTGCACTGAAATACTCCGTCTTCAACCCGTCCAATTACTTCAACCGTGATTGATGCTTTAATCCCATGTTTAAATTCGTTTAGTACTTACAGTGCGACTGTCGTCGTTACGGAGTTTTCTGTTAAACGAAGTTGTTTCTATTCCGATTTGATTCCTATTCAACGTAATAATCCTATAACAATTTCGTTAAAATGTTATTTATGTATAAATGGTTTTGATTTTTTATTAAGAAATTGTAAATACTCACTACCTGTTATGAACAAGAACGAAAATTCACACCCAATACCTGTANTGATTTTTTATTAAGAAATTGTAAATACTCACTACCTGTTATGAACAAGAACGAAAATTCACACCCAATACCTGTAGGTACTCTTAATTCGGTTTTTTAATTACTTTATATTCATTAGCTTTATTTTTCTGAAAGTTTAGTGATGTCAGCTTTAAAAAAAACACAGTTTATTTTGTGATCTCAAATGAGTACTGGAACACTGACCAAATTCAGCATACTACGAGAAAAGTCAGTTGCTGTTAATTGATTTATACATACTTATATATAATAAGTATTATAATTATTTATATGCATTTGATANTGATTTTTTATTAAGAAATTGTAAATACTCACTACCTGTTATGAACAAGAACGAAAATTCACACCCAATACCTGTAAGTACTCTTAATTCGGTTTTTTAATTACTTTATATTCATTAGCTTTATTTTTCTGAAAGTTTAGTTATGTCAGCTTTAAAAAAAACACAGTTTATTTTGTGATCTCAAATGAGTACTGGAACACTGACCAAATTCAGCATACTACGAGCAAAGTCAGTTGCTGTTAATTGATTTATACATACTTATATATAATAAGTATTATAATTATTTATATGCATTTGATAGTATTTATATTGAAATAATTATATACTTTTAAATTTTCATTTGATTTAGTAAAATATCGAACTACCCTGCATTTGAGGAAATACAGAGCGGCATTTGCTAAATACGCCAATAAACATACGAATTGTGAAATTCCCTTGAATCATTCTACATCTACAAATTGGAGGTACATTTTTATAAACCTATTTGTTTTAATTTTAAAAGTCGATATCTCTAAATTTTATAGGCCTACATACAGATATAGGTTAAATCTTATAACTCCATGATTTTGGTTTAAATTATACTTAATTTCATGCAGTTTACTGTTCCGTAGAATATTAAAACATACTCACAAATAAGATAGAATCGGATTCTTCGTTTGAAAGCTTGGTGCCCATATCGAACATAAAACTCACTAATATTGTCTGATGCTGAAGGAGAATGATATTGTAAGGAGTATGATATTGTTACGCGTGGCCAGTCTCGGCGGAGTGTGGGTGACTCACCACGACCCGCCTCTCCCCCAAGGGAACGATTGACGGCTGACTTGAACTTACGCCACTTCCCTACCCTGCTGGAGGAGTCGACGACTTGAGAGCATGTGCAAGAACCTTCCAGCTAACATCTCCCTCAGCGTGTATTGGGGTGTGAAGAAGTGTTCTGGGTCAGGACCCCTGCAATATAAATACGGCCAAAGCCGAAGGGTCAGCAGTCTGTGATAGCCCTCTGGCTCGAGTGTGACAAGTGTCTAACGAAACTCGGGGCATCGAGGGACTTCGAAGCAAAGTGATCGGTGGCGAACGAGTATGTGTGCGGCGGCTACTAACACTGAGAAAAAGATTTTTTCCCCATGTAACATATATATTTATTTGAAATGTACTTGTTTTGGCTAAATAAAACTTTGTTATTTCGACCAAACCGCAGTAGCTCCGAACACACAAAATTTCTTCACTAAATCAAATGAATTGTTAATTTTTTTTGTGACAAACTAATATTTGTTTGTTTCAACACTTTAAACATATATTTAGTATAAATAAACATATCGTGNATTTTTTTTGTGACAAACTAATATTTGTTTGTTTCAACACTTTAAACATATATTTAGTATAAATAAACATATCGTGTTCGCAGACAAAATTATCTATTTACCAACACACAGAGGCATTTCAAACAAATAATTCATTGCATCCGTCAATAATTTGGTTGGCAGCACAGAACGCTTCGGTCAATTTCCGCCGATGATTTCCGCTGCCATATTTGATAGCTATGCACGTGCGACGAATAATCGTTTTTGCGATTGATGTCTGAGTCGTGAGAATGGCAGATGAAAGTAACATAAAGCTGTTGGAAGACTGGGGCTTCAGCAGCCTGATAGAAGTATTCGAAGATAAGTAAACTAATTACGTATTTCATTGCTGTTTTGTTAGTGTTATGAGTAAGTGTTGCTGTAGGTATACATGTTTAGGTTATGTTGGTGCCGGAACACTTTTTTTAAATTATTTGTTGTATTATTTTATATCAATTTTTTTGTAATCAGGAATACCGCATAGTAATAATAGTGATTCCAAAACTGGTAACCAAATTATGANTTTATATCAATTTTTTTGTAATCAGGAATACCGCATAGTAATAATAGTGATTCCAAAACTGGTAACCAAATTATGACTAACTGTTAGTCGTTCCTCGTGTTCACGTTTGTAAGGGGATCATTCCAGACGCCAAGTGTTTAGCCGTTGGTTTTGAAATTAAGGTTTCTTAATCCATCAGAATTTTTAAATGTTCGCTCCCATANACGCCAAGTGTTTAGCCGTTGGTTTTGAAATTAAGGTTTCTTAATCCATCAGAATTTTTAAATGTTCGCTCCCATAAAAGCTTTTTAAATTCTATACAATATTAGCTAAATAATTTTGTAATGCTTTTATAGTAGTGTAATTTTCACTTGTTACTTATTTAATGCCTGCGTTGCACGTGAAGACTGTGCTGCATTCGCCGTAACGTTCCCGTAAGAAAATAACAGTAGCGTTACCATGCGATTTTTAAAAATTGCGTGCTACATTCACAGTAAGAAAAATATAATGCTACCAATTAGAAACGACCAGGAGAAAAACATAGTTCACATGGATCGCCGAAATTTACGAACCGCCTGTTTGCTAACCTGTCTCAGTAAAAATATTCTTCTGTTTGTCATGACAAAAGGATAATTTTTTTTGCGGGAAAATGTCGAGAAGCAGTGATAGTGGTTAACTTAATTTCACACAAAAAACATTTTGCAGTAATATTTTTGGCAACTTTTGTAAACCTTGAAAATACTATAACCTTTATTTTTCACCTCATATAAAATTATCAAAATAAATTTTAATTCAAAATCGTTTTCGTGCATTATTGTTCGTGTGCACATGTTAATTTTGTTAAAATAAACGGAAGTCGGAAATGTAATAGTAAGTCCATAGAACACACTTTCCTGACACGAGTTAGTTTTGCAATGACTTCCATTGTTGGAATTTATTTCTTGTGATTGGTCGGCATAGAACTCCACGTAAGAAAATATAAACTTTTCAATCCTCCCTATGCGGTTACTGCGAGCAGGTGTCTATCTAATGCTGGTATGTTGTGTTGTAGCACGCCCCATAGGTATGTGTGTGTTCAGTTTTCTACCGTTAATTTTTACTGTTAATGTAGCACTGCCTTAAGGCGGTTTCATTTTAAAACACTTTTTAGGTTTGTAGCCGATGTCGAAAATTATCAACTTGCTTTTCGAGTTTATTTCTAGCAGAATGTTTTTTCTCCCGTCGATTTAATAACCTTGTCGTTAATTGTGGCTATAGTGTGTGTAATTCTGAAGCTGTAAGACTGCAGGTGCCNCCCGTCGATTTAATAACCTTGTCGTTAATTGTGGCTATAGTGTGTGTAATTCTGAAGCTGTAAGACTGCAGGTGCCCGTATTTAAATAACGTGAGCCAGCTTAAAGACTGCCACAAAAGAAATTTCATTCATTTAAGGTGGCAGTACTCGAGAGTTAATCATCTTCTGTATACTTACAAGCATTTTCGTTTACTCTTTCGTAGGTACTGTATTCGGCTGTAAGTTAATAGTTTCAAAAATACTCTTTTTATTTTTAATTTCTTGGAAATTGCAGGTTTTAAACATATACCTACAATGTGAATTGCGCATTTTTTGTTTATGAATATAGGACCGTGCATAAGGAATTGCAATGTTCTAATAAATTAACCATGGCAATAATGTGTATTACAGGATCCACAGCTTCATGTTAGCTGCGAGAAAAAATAAAACAAAGTTTTGAAAGCATTGACATACTTGGTTCCGGTGCTGAATTAAAATACTTGTTATATGTAATTTTCAGCATGAAGTAAACATGTACCCGTAAAACATGTCATCTCTAAAATAAAGTAACTAGGCTATTTAATACAAGAATACAAGCATACAACCATTTGCGGCCAGAGACAAGGCCATTCCATTCAAATTGCATGCGACGCCTACATATACTGTACCCTACGTGTAGAATGTTCTTATGAATATACAGCAATAACGGCAGTGCTCGTAGCATACAATTTGTAAATTTCAATAATATACATCCAAATCATATTTAGCAGCCCAAATAGGCAAAAAAAAAATTTTTTTGAGGCATGTATGACGTGTGTGAGGGGATAGTGGCATGCTAATATAATAAATTGGTGGGAATGTTCCAATTCGCAGTTTTAGTATACTAAATGATCACGTGACCCGAATTAGTACACTAAAATTATGGCGTATTTATTTTTTAGTATGTAACAAAACTTACTACAGTTAATACAAATTTACCAAATCGTCGCCATAATAGATTTGAGGTGGTAAGAAACGTGCGGAGATGTTTTCCTACTATACATTGTAAATATATTATTCATTTACACCTATACGAATATACACTGAAGAGCCAAAAAAACTGGCATAGGCGTGCGTATGCAAATAACAGAGGTATGGAACTAATCAGAGTAACCCTATGCGGTCGGCAGGTAGATCGGTTACTGCTGCCACAATGGCAGGGTATCGAGATTTAAGTGAGTTTCAACGTTGTTTTATAGTCGGCGCACGAGATATGGGACATATCATCACCGAAGTAACGATAATATTTGGATTTTCGAGTACGACCATTTCACGAGTGTACCGTGAATATCGGGAATCCGGTAAAACATCACATCTTCGACATCGCTGCGGCCGGAAAAATATCGTAAAAGAACGGGACAAACGACGTCTGACGAGAATCATTTAACGTGACAGACGTGCAACCCTTTCTCAAATTGGCGCAGATTGGATTTGTGGACTGCCCTGCAGGATTCATGGTGTGAATTGCCTCCTGCATACCTTCAGGCATTAGTCGAGTCCATGCCACGTCGTCTTGCGGCACTTCTGCGTGCTACACGATATTAGGCAGGTGTACCAGTTATTTTGGCCCTTCAGTGTACGTACATAAGTACCTATGTTATATTNGTGCTACACGATATTAGGCAGGTGTACCAGTTATTTTGGCCCTTCAGTGTACGTACATAAGTACCTATGTTATATTAAAACATTTTGATTCCAATCAATTAACTTGCGGCACTTTACAACGTTTCTCGAGAGATAGCAGCAGTATCACCAAACAAGTGACTATCGCAGTGTTACAATTGAGCCATGGCTTGTGTTTTTTAAAAGAAAATACCCTTAAACAACTAATGGAAGAAAATTGATATTTATTTCTGTTTAGTATGCTTATTGTTAGGTTAAAAAAATTTACTGATTTGAAGGGAGATTGTTATTGCCGGTTTCACCAACATGAAATAAACAAGCCCCCAGCGAAGGGACACTTTAAGTTTAAGTGGGCCTTAAGAANTATTGCCGGTTTCACCAACATGAAATAAACAAGCCCCCAGCGAAGGGACACTTTAAGTTTAAGTGGGCCTTAAGAAAGAGACTTAAACAGTATGTGTTTTACATTATAATTATAATTTCATAAAAGTTACTTAGTTGGTGGCCGCTTAAAGATGCAAGTAGTAGATATACTCAGGTTGGTGGTATTAAATTTTTTTTATCATGTGACAATCCAACCAGAGCAAGAGATGAGCAATAAAAAAAATTAAAATTATTATCCCTTCCAAAATGTTGTGTTTATTTTCGTCATAGGTTCATCTGAATACAGTGGAAACTTGAAAGTTAACAGATTTCAGAATCACGAATGAATACGTGTTGGTATAGTTTGAAAGGATACATATCTGAGAGGTGAAATATTTACTTAAAACATGCAGAAATATATCAACATTTTTCAAAACACAAATATTTCAATGACATAAATTCTTATTTTTATTTTAACTTGAGAACTATGTAAGCAAACGTATAGTCCGACTTGTTATGAGAGGGTATTTCGTCTTACTCGGCACATTAATTAATTACAGTACGCAAAACACAAGTTCATATGAAATCCAGAATTATTTTCTGCTAACCTATCTGTGCCTACATGTATTATGAACGACGGCGATGTTTGTTATTCATGGCATTCACTCACTCGTGCAACCAAATTTGAATTTTTTTTTTACAAATTTACCTTTTAATTAGTACAGACTAAGTTATTTGTTTCGATACTAACTTTTGAAACCCTCCAAACGCAAACAAAATATTTTAAAACGCTTATTGCTTCGGTTTATCAATGTTTTCAAGCTAAATTATTCACAATTGCAAAAAAATAAAATTCCCATGTTTTAGTTAAAGTTCGTGTGTATAGAGTTGCCATCTTGCATTCATGTGGTGGGGGCAGTAAAATTCTAACGAAAACCCGAACATTACTGAAGGCTTGGTTGGGAAGCTGTAACGAAATATGACTTAGAATATAAATTTCCGGTACTCAAAGATTTTATTTGCTTCGAGAACATGTGAATCTTAACGAATACGAAAAATTAACGAATAACTTAGAATAAGCCCCCTGTAAATCTGGAAATTTCAGGGAATTCTTGCTACCTTGAAAATATCAGTGGAAAATGAAAATAATTTAGGACATATTATCATGGAATTATCTTCTATCATAATTTCTTCGAACTGGATTTTATTGGTATAGCTTGGTGTAAAAATACCAATTTTATAATTGGAAAGTTTTCTTGTATGTCTGGCAACAAATAAGCACTGGGTATGGCCTATAGCTAATATTTATGTGCATGTGCTACTATTAAACTTATTGACAATGTCCATTTCTAATCTTAACTAATCTAAAATAAAACTTTTGGAAAAAAAATTGATCTCATTCNAAACTTATTGACAATGTCCATTTCTAATCTTAACTAATCTAAAATAAAACTTTTGGAAAAAAAATTGATCTCATTCAGTTTATAAATGACGGTTTGTCTGAATTTATTTACTGAGAAATATTAGTCACAATTGTAAGATTCTGATTTATCTCATTTCAGACTACTTTTGTGTAATGCTGAAAGAAAGCTGGTTTTGATTGGTTTGTGAAACTCATTTCGCATTAGAAAAAATAAAATAGTTTTGGACTGGATGTTAAATACGCAACTTCTAGTAGCTTTGGACAATTTTTTGGAACGTGGTTGTCAAACGGAATGACAATTGCTGCACACAAGACGAAATTATGTTCAAGGCCATAAACTGTTTAAATATACACAAACTAAATCTCAGATTATTAATCTTAAAAATTAAATTAAACAGTGTATTAATAAATAAGATAAAATTATGTTTTCTGTACCCCAGACTAAGTCACAAGGAAGTTTGCTGGTTTTCATTTTCGCAGTTTGAGAGGGCGAGCAAATATGGGGTGTTGGAATGAGAGGGAATGATGGAAGAATGAATGCTCTGCGCTCTTCTGTCTTTCACCCTTGCTTTAGCTTTTGAAATGTAGCATTTATTAAATTCATGCCACTCAGGAGGAAGAAGCGACATCTGTCCATGTTTGTGGAGTATATTCATGTGTAAATGCAATTTCTCAGTTATTTCAGTGGAAAATGGACTATTGTAAATACATATATTCAGTAGCATTGTAGTTTCTCGCCACGGGAAACATAATGTGGGAAAAAGCTGCTGTAGTCTATTTGAGGTTTATTTACACTTTTTGAATACTTTGAAAAATAACCCTATTTATGACTTGTTTAGTTATTTCCTAAATGTGGCATGTGACACAAGCGTTTTATACCTCTGTTAACATAAAAGTATATTATTTTTCGTTAAATTGAATTTTTAACTATATTTTATTTACAAATTATAGTATATAGTTTATAATAAATACGAATAAAAACAATGAGAAAATGTCTAGTAAGCAATAGCTCTTATGCAAAATATTGAGTGCACTCGAATTCGGTGCGTTGTCTTTGGTGTCATTTTCTAGACTTAGTTTAATCCTTAGTTTGCTCGAGGCGGAGGAATATCCTGGAAGTTGAACTTAAACAGGGCTTAAGAAAAGTGTGAAGTCATTGCGAATGGATGATAATAATGTCTTCCAACTGATTGCACCGGGTGCGCCCCAAAAACTACTTAAGTGCAATTATCGCACGACCGCCCGAAATGAGTGCCCGTTTGTCTGCCATGTTTGCACTGAAACTGTCACACTTACCCTGGAGATGGTGCACCGGAAACTGCACTTAGTGCGCACTTTTCCAGTGCAACTCAAGATTGGAAGACTAGAAATGAATGCACTGGGTGCGAGTGCATCGTGATTGGAAGACGCAGCATTCAGGCGGTGCGCACAGAGNTCTACCAAGCGACAGTTTTGGTGCTTGTCAATGCTATTGAGATAATTGTTATTGAAAACCAGTAAAGTCCAATAGAACAATAATATGACTTAAGCCTGTGTGACTCGACAAAATGCCCGCATGCAAGCAGGTATGGAGAATCCTATGGAATAATCTGTCCAACGATACTTCCTGCTGCGCAATAAAGGCGAGCACTTTTTTTTAATGATTTTACTTCTGCAAATGTGGTTCAGGAACAATCTTCACTCAGTACTTCAGCATTATCTGCTCATGCCCAGAGCCTAATTGTACTGTTGTTATAACTGTAACTTTTGTGTTAAATAAACAAATGTTTACCATAATTCTCACGCAAAGCTGTTTCAGAATCAATAAACATTTCGTGGTTTTTTTATTTACTAACTATTGACTTCTAATTGTCATATCGCTGTTTCTCAAAACGAAATAAAATTGCTCCAGTTCCCTCTCTTTTGCTGGCTAAAATTTCAACCTTGTAGGAACCCTTCCATCGAAGCTTGCACAAGACCGATTATGAAAACTTCCATGAAAACAGCCAACAGATGACCAAATCTGTCATAGAACCATCCACACAACTGGCCTTGCAGGCTTGCATGGAATCTTCCAAGAAACCTTCCGTCTTGGCACGTGGACTGTACATGGTGTTATAGGACTGTTACAAAATTTAATTTATCTAAACTTATATTTTTGTCTTTTAAAAAATTTGTATGGAAGCACATAAATATTATAAACATATTTTTTTGTGCATCAAAATGAGGGTTAAAATATAAATAATATGAAATAATCGATACATATCTGGGAATTTTTAACAAAACTTATGGAAAACCCGGAAATATCAGGATATATTGAATTAGGGTTTTTGTGGTCACCCTGATAGTTAAGGTTGCATTTGAAATATGTTTTTTTTTGTAACCGTGTTGGCCCTAGTAGGTCCGTGATCCTACCATTAGCATAAGTTAGTTAAATAGATCCTTGTTATATTAGGTTAGTTTAAGTGGAAACCTGCGACCCATCTACTAACCTAGATTAATTCAATAGTGGCCAATGTACAGTTTATATGCATATTTGCATATGTTCTTCGCACTTGACGTGTTTAGGACACAGTTTTTACACGTTTTGAAATGCTTGTCATGTTAGCACTTTTTTCAAGTTTTTGACACCGTTTTATATTTTTGTACGGTTTTGACATGTTCGCATGTTTTTATACATTTCTTACCTCAGTTTCCTTGGTAGCTCTTCCCATAACTATGTTTTGTGATGTCTGCAGAATACACTAACGCACCCCATGATATTGTGGTTCAGCATAATAAGTGCCTATACCATTTTTCATTTTTTTTTTCTAAAATCCGAAAAGTAATTAATCTTCACGATTACCCAGTGATGTATTTCTAGGTAAAGTATTATTCGTGACGAGTGAATAAACTTTTACAGCAATTACTTTATTGGATTGGTCTTGTGTAACAACATTTCAACATTCATTTTAATCTTTCACACCTTTAAAGATGCACCTACTGAATTTTTAATGTACTTTTTTTTCCGAGCATTTGTAAGTGTGATTCATCACGGTGTTTTGTATGCTTGCACATTGGAAAAATACTATAATAAAATTACATAAGGAAGGGAATGTTATAATAGCACTGCTGCTCCAAGTGAGGCAAGCTTGCTTAATGGCTGTGGCTACATGCATGCTGTAACTTACCCTTACGAAAACGACGAGACATCTAATTACCATTTTACTAGTTGACTTGTTCGTAGGATGAAAAATATCAAACATCATCTCTCAGACTTGCATTTTGTTATATCATTAAATCTTAGTAAGGGAGAGTGGGGGAAACGCGAACGCGGGGTAATGCCGAATTCAATGGTTCTAATATGTTAGAAAGAGATAGCCACNAATCTTCCAAGAAACCTTCCGTCTTGGCACGTGGACTGTACATGGTGTTATAGGACTGTTACAAAATTTAATTTATCTAAACTTATATTTTTGTCTTTTAAAAAATTTGTATGGAAGCACATAAATATTATAAACATATTTTTTTGTGCATCAAAATGAGGGTTAAAATATAAATAATATGAAATAATCGATACATATCTGGGAATTTTTAACAAAACTTATGGAAAACCCGGAAATATCAGGATATATTGAATTAGGGTTTTTGTGGTCACCCTGATAGTTAAGGTTGCATTTGAAATATGTTTTTTTTTGTAACCGTGTTGGCCCTAGTAGGTCCGTGATCCTACCATTAGCATAAGTTAGTTAAATAGATCCTTGTTATATTAGGTTAGTTTAAGTGGAAACCTGCGACCCATCTACTAACCTAGATTAATTCAATAGTGGCCAATGTACAGTTTATATGCATATTTGCATATGTTCTTCGCACTTGACGTGTTTANGCATATTTGCATATGTTCTTCGCACTTGACGTGTTTTGGACACAGTTTTTACACGTTTTGAAATGCTTGTCATGTTAGCACTTTTTTCAAGTTTTTGACACCGTTTTATATTTGTGTACGGTTTTGACATGTTCGCATGTTTTTATACATTTTTTACCTCAGTTTCCTTGTAACTCTTCCCGTAACTATGTTTTATGATGTCTGCAGAATACACTGATGTACCCATGATATTGTGGTTCAGCATAATATGTGCCTATACCATTTTTCATTTTTTTTCTAAAATCCGAAAAGTAATTAATCTTCACGATTACTCAGTGATGTATTTCTAGGTAAAGTATTATTCGTGTATAAACTTTTACAGCAATTACTTTATTGGATTGGTCTTGTGTAACAACATTTCAACCTTCATTTTAATATTTCACGCCTTTAAAGGTACTTTTTTTCTGAGCATTTGTAAGTGTGATTCATCACGGTCTTTTATATACTTACACATCAGAAAAATACTATAATCAAATTACAAAAGGAAAGGAATGTTATAATAGCACTGCTGATCCAAGTGTGGCAAGCTTGCTTATGGCTGTGGCTACATGCATGATGTAACTTACCCTTACGAAAACGACGAGACATCTAATTACCATTTTACTAGCAGACTTGTTCGTAGGATGAAAAATATCAAACATCATCTCTCAGACTTGCATTTTGTTATATCATTAAATTTTAGTACACGCGTGTATTTTGAAAAGGGGAAAAGTCTGGTACACGCCACGTTGTATTGAACTGCCATATGAATATTGTTATATCAGCTACATTTTGATAAAATTTTGTCGCTACTAGGCCACATGAGTTATACAGAGTGGTGGCTAGCAGTTTATATAGTTAAATTACTCTAGTGCAGACAAAGGGCACCTGTGGTTGTTGCGTTAGTGGTAAACAAATACTCGTATTCTCCTTTATTTGACACACCAGTATTTTATTTGTCTGAAGGTCACATAGGTATTTACACACACTGGCGAGACTTAGCCCCCCTGCAAGTCATAGGCCTGAAGGGCTGTTGGGCTGAAAACTATGCGTCGGGTAAGGTTGTTGAAGGGAGACGTTTCTCTACTTATCTGTGACTGCGGCTTTTGGTGAGTTGTCTTCGTTGGTAGTGAGGCCTGGTGAGTTGGATGACCCTATTTCAGGCCTGCGGACTGGCTCTCGTTGACATGCTGTAATCAGCTGGCTTCTTCCTGCAGCTTTGACTGACTCTCTCGGAAGTCTGGGATGGGTTTCCCGGGATTTGTGCTTTATCTGCGACTTCGGCTGGCGTTCCTTGTTGGATAGCGCGTCTCCTAGGCTGCGCCGACATCCGCAACGGTCCGGCTCTCGTTTCGGACTTCCCCACCTCTGAAACTGCAACTATGGTTTTGGAAATGAATCCATAAGTCCTCGGCACTTTTACTGGGTTTGTCTCAGGAATTTACACATGAAGTTTCGGCTGTGGCTGGGTTCTCTCCTCGGCGACATCACTATTGACTTACTGACTGACTGACGCCGCCATCCGGCGCACTACTACGTCTCTCGGGGAATGGTGCCTCTCGGCATGGGGCTGCCACTCGTTTCTGGGAATTTACTCATATTCTCTGCACTGTTACCGTCACCCGACTGACTACTCTCGTGTCTGCTTCTCCCGTTTCGGCTGCATCTATCTCGTCTCGCGGCTGTACCGCCAAACTACTCCCGTCTCGGGTGGCGATAATTTCTCCCGAACAACTGACCATAACTGATTGATTGCATGTGCCGGATNAGTTTCGGCTGTGGCTGGGTTCTCTCCTCGGCGACATCACTATTGACTTACTGACTGACTGACGCCGCCATCCGGCGCACTACTACGTCTCTCGGGGAATGGTGCCTCTCGGCATGGGGCTGCCACTCGTTTCTGGGAATTTACTCATATTCTCTGCACTGTTACCGTCACCCGACTGACTACTCTCGTGTCTGCTTCTCCCGTTTCGGCTGCATCTATCTCGTCTCGCGGCTGTACCGCCAAACTACTCCCGTCTCGGGTGGCGATAATTTCTCCCGAACAACTGACCATAACTGATTGATTGCATGTGCCGGATGAGAACTCCAGCCCGGTGATACGACTGCTTCTCGCCTAACTGCCTTCTCTGTCTCGCATCGCGGCTGCTGAACAACTCCTCGTCAACAACTGATCACAACTGATCCCGAACCATGGCTGCACCGAATTTAACCCGTCTCCCGCTATATTCAAGTTGTCTGTCAGCAGTTTCTCGAGAGAGAAATCGGGAAATCCCCTGTGTACCTCACACGTTTTTTGTGTAGGATTTCGTGTCTCGTCAGCTGCTTGTGACCTCCAACTAGGGCGGAGGGAGGGTGCGGCATGACGTCTCGGGGATTCCTGTGAGCTGTGCCTGCATTAATTCTCGTCGGGGGCAAACCCTAATTCCTTCGTCGAGGGCTTAAATCAGCTATTTCTAGGGATTTACCCTGTTTCTCTCGACTTCGGTTCTTCCCTGTGTGCCCTTATNTCTCTCAACTTCGGTTCTTCCCCGGAAGTTTCGTTGTCACCTGCATGCCCTGTCTGGCTGGCTGCATGCCCAGGACAACTATAGCAGGGTGTGAAAACAGTGCAGTGCCTATCCCCTGTACCTGTCACACGTCAAGGTTGGTTCTGTTCATTGCGCCTTTCTAAAATTTAATGTAAGTAGCAAATCATTAAAGCAAATTTTTAAAAGTTATGGTTATCCCTACATTTAGGTATTTATGTTTTACATTGATTGATATTGATGTATTTATTAGAAATGGTTGTGTTTGTGTGTATAAATGCAAACTTATTTTTTCTTCTATTATATTTGGTTTGAGAAAATGGTTGAAATCTTTATAAAGGGATACATTTAACAAACTTCTTATGTTAAAAGACTTTTATAAAAAAATTTTCTGATAGTATGTTCTGAACAACTTTGTGCTCAAGAAACATGCCAATGTTTATCGTGCCTAACCTTAAGCTCTAATAATGTGTTGTTTTCCCCCCCTCAGAGAATGATGTCAATGAAGAGGCATTGGTAGCTCTCTCAAAAGACGACATAAAAGATTTGATACCAAAAGTTGGTACGCGAGCGAAATTTATGGTGAAACAACAGCAGAGATGTACAGAAGTGTTGGGCC
>NQII01005206.1:104982-167729 GCA_002778355.1 Clitarchus hookeri | reverse complement strand
TTTTTTTTTTTTTTGTAAAATGAAAAATGCAAAAATTAGTATTATTTTAGTTAACATCAGCAATTTCATAGCAAGGCCACATAAATCATATAAACAACAGAAAATCCTAAATACTTAGCACCTCTGAAACTGTGATGCAGAACAGCCACGTATGTTGGTAAATAAGGGAATCAGCAAAATACAGGAAAGCAGTTGTTAAAATAAGGAGAGTAAGAATAGTGGTGTATATCTCAATGCAACACACTTCGGGTCCTGCAGTTGGCATTTACTCATCTATTTGAAGTTTGTGTCTACTAGAAATTAACCTAAAATGCAGATTACTGGTTGTATTGTGCAGAATGACACAGAATCCTGAGTATCTTGAGAGAGGGAAAGCTCTCACACCAGCTCACTAAATAATAATGATGATGCTGTAAGCAGCTTGCAGATGTGTATTACAGATTGTATTTAACATGTATGTTTACTGATAAATTTTAAACACCTGTCAATAACACTCAGCAGAATCAATTCTTTAGAACAATAATCATTATTGCTCTTAGAATTGTAAACTTGGTTTACAACTGCTCTGTCATTTAACATGGCACAATTAATTGCATGCATTAAGGGGAGTTCACTCATGTTACAAAATTTCTGACACATGTTTTTTACAAGTCCCGGTTTATTTGACCCTCTTTAGCTTTAGTACATTTTTTGTGCATAATTTATGTTGAACCTAATAAAAATTAATTAAAGCGGAGTTATTCCATCTCTTTGTCATCTGTTTTTGTTTTCATCTGAACTGCAATGCTATATTTGTTGCAAACACTTCATAATATTAACATTTTAAAGCAATTTTCCAGATACTTGCTTATTTCAAATGCCACTTGGGACAACATTTCACAAGATACAACCTGTAAAATATTTTAATTCAACACGGAATAGTTTTGTTAATAATTTTACTACAGATATTCTGTTTAAATCTGCTTTAAGTGAGCAGAGAACTGTTAGAGAAATCATTCTTTTAAACAAGGATTAATTACCTATAAGTGTCTTGTATATGAAAATGAAAATAAAAAGTACGGTAACCCAATTTGTAGTTTCAATCAGAGGAACAAAGTTATTACCAGTTTACATAAATTTCTAAATCTTGCATTAACAGAAGCTCTTGTGATAGCGGGTAGCGGGTAGAGAGTAGTGCACAGCACCGGGTAAGGGTGGGTCTAGAATCAAAAAAATTATGCTTTAAATAACTAAATATGGCATGTAAAGAAGAACCAAAATTGGTTTGCTCAATGTGCTGGTTCACCATATGCCTTTTCTGTGTGTGTTTAAGAGGATAAATAAAAGGTAGCTGAATTAGTGAACGTCTATAGGGGCCCACCAGGACCTGGTAAATGTGATTAGTAAGCCCAGGAGATGTGGTTCCATTTGCATGATCAGCAGTTATTGCATAATTCATAAGTAATAAATGTTATATTGCAAACTTAATGCATGGAAATTATACGCATGTTTTAAGAAACCCATAGAATAAACTCAAAATTTCCTTTTTTTTTAAAAGCAAAAATTAGGTTTTCAATTAAATTTGTTTTCATTCTCTGCGCAAGCTTGATACATCAAATGAGACAATACTTAACACGAGGCACTGGATGAACGGATAAAACAAAATCATCACTGAATTACATAATAATTTATCACCATGTACTCTACCTCTATGATTTGAATAAAATACATGAAAAACTATAAATTTTGATGTTCAGACTTAGGGCAAAAATTTTTTTATTCATTATTAACAGGTGCAGATAAAAAAAAAAAGAGTATGATTCTGCTTATGTGAGGAAATGTACGCTTATCCTAAATATATTAATGTATATACTAGTTACTACACTTATTCTGTAGAATTTCAAAGAAAATTTTAACACGACAAGGCAAAATTCACAATAGAGAAAAAAAGGATTGCCAAGAATATTGAAAAAAATTTCCAGTCATTTTTGGCACAAACAGCTGTGTTTACTGATAGGCTGTTATTTTTTCAAGTTACCTACCTAAATTATGTAATTAGAAAACAAGAAACTAACCACAGTTTGCTCTAATTAATAGCATATATTTGAAACAGGTCATATGTTTAATCGCTGAATGCATGTGTTATAATTTATGAATCTTTATTCATAACTGTTTAAGAAGATGAGATTACTAAATACAGTAATACCCAGACTTACTCTACCCCGTTTCACGCTAATTCTGAGATACGCGGTTTTTCTTTTTGAGCGCCGCGCGCCTCGGCTCTCCCACCCCGCCCAGTCAGTGTTCTGTTTACGACAGGTTTGAACGTGTTTCGCGTGGAATTGTTTCACGTATGCAGTGCGTTTTAATGTTAACTCTAATTATGTCATCCAAAAGAACAAAAAATGAGTCATTTGAATCAAACAAGAAAAGAAAATCACTATCTTTGGAGTGTAAACTGAATATTATCAAAGACTTTGAAGCAAAAATTAAAATTTGTGAATTGGCAAAGAAATTTGACCTACTGGAATCAACAGTCCGAACGATTATAAAAGGTAAAGAAAAAGTTGTGGAAGCTGTGAAAGATTCTCAATCTTTGAATTCAAGCATCATTCGTAAACGTCATGGTATTATCGCTCAGATGGAAACATTGTTAAAATTATGGTGTGATAATCAAGTACGAGTGAAAAATTGTCCTGTTGATCAAAACACGGTGTGCTCTCAAGCTAAGCAGATTTTTGAGAGACTAAGAGAAGAAGCTGGGGAGGCGGCCAAAGATGAAATGTTTAAAGCTAGTAACGGCTGGTTCTGCCGATTCAAAAGTCGTAAGTGGCATAGCATCGCAGAGAGTGGAGAGGCGGCAAGCGCTGATAAAGAAGCTGCATCTTTCTATCAAGAAAAACTCAAGACAATCATAGAAAAATGTGGCTACACTAGCCAAACCATATTCAACGTAGACGAAACAGTCTTTTTGGAAGAAAATGCCTAAAAGAACTTTTATCGCGCGTGAAGAGAAAACCTTTCCAGGTTTTAAAGCCGCCAAAGATCGATTGACAGTGATGGTTGGTGCGAATGCAGCTGGTGATTGTAAATTGAAACCTCTCTTAGTTTATCGCTCAGAAAATCGAAGGGCCTTAAAATATAAATCTAAAGCTGGTTTGCCCGTCATTTGGAAGTCTAATGCGAAAGCTTGGGTGGCAGATTCTCTTTTTGAAGACTGGTTTGGCCATCATTTTATTCCTGAAGTCGAACGTTATTGCCAATGAAAAGAAATCCCATTTAAAGTGATGCTAATAATTGACAATGCACCAGGTCACCCTCCTGCTACTCTAATTAATTTCGACCCACGGGTGAAAGTTGTATTTTTGCCACCAAACACCACCAGCTTGCTTCAACCGATGGACCAGGGAGTCATTAAAACATTTAAAGCTTACTACACAAGACGATCGTTTGCGCATCTACATGAAGCTATGCGACAAGACAACGAGCTTTCTGTCAAAGACTTTTGGAAGCAATTCAATGTTTTAGATGCTGTTAGAATTGTTGGACAATCTTGGAATGAGATTTCACAAAAAACTTTGAATGGCGTCTGGAAAAAACTGTGTCCATTCTTTTTCATCACCAAAACCCAAGGAGAATCAGCGCCAGATCTTGAACAAATTGATAGTGTAATTGAAGAAATGGTCGATATTGCCAAACAATTAAATTTAGAGGTGGATGGTGCTGACGTTCAAGAATTGCTGGATTCACACAATCAAGAGCTGACAATTGACGAGCTTATAGAAATGCGTGAGCATGAGCAAGACATTGAACAAACTGATTCGTTAGACCAAGTTGAATTGGAAAATCAAATTATGATTGCAAACTTAACAGAAGACCTCAGTTCAATTGAAAAGGGGTTACAAATTTTAGAAAAAATTGACTCCAATGAAGAGCGCATTTCTACTACAAAACAGGGAATAAAAAAGTTATTGGCGTGCTACGAGGAAATTTTGCGTGAAGAAAAGAAAAATTTAACTCATCAGGCGACAATGTTAGAATATATGAAGCCTTCTACGTCAAAATAACTTCGGTTTACGTTTTTTTATTCATAACAATGTAAATTGTTTTATTATCTAACATTTTATTAAACATTTTTCTTCTAAATTATTGTTTTCTTTAGACTCTGGTCCCAATTAAACATAATTTATATGTATTTATATGCAAAATTGAACCCCGACTTACGCAAATTCGACTTACACGGTTATCGCTCGGTTCCACCTACCGCGTAAGTCCGGGGTATTACTGTACAAGAGCACCAGGTAAAAATAAAAGTTACAGATAGAGCAAAAAAATATATACCACATTTATATTTCACTATTGGTGTCTTTTTGGGTTTCGCAAATAAACATGATACACAATCCAAGCACACGATCCACACTAAGATACTACCTCGGTGTTCCAATCTCAAGTCGTTTTACATAGACTATCTGTCTGGAAGGAAATTATACATTAGAGCCTGTCCAACTAATGGTACTACTTGCCGACGAAGGTTGGTTTGTTTTTATGAACCCTCTCTATGTAAGGGGCTGCACACAGTACAACAGAGCCCCCTCCCAAATTGGATGCTTGCCACTGGTTTTGTTCAGGATGGCTTGGCATGGTGAAGTCAGTCAGTGAACACTGATACGCATAATGTTTGATCACAAGAGTAGATTAACAACAATATTATTTTTTAATTTCCACCTCATGGAGCCCTTCACGAAGTGGGGCCCAAGGCAGAGTGTACCCACCTGCCTCCCTTTCTGGGCAGGCCTGCTTACAGCATACCAATCAGTCTCTATTTTTTTTAATTACTTATATGGNTCAGTCTCTATTTTTTTTAATTACTTATATGGCAATGAAAGAACACCAAAGCTGCATACAGCTACAAGCATTAGTTACAGACATCTTCTTAATTTATAATGTCCAAGACAATTTTATTTTTTATGTTTTAGACCATTTTCAAATGTCAGTTTCTGTACATTTGTCTTAATTTGAAGGGAACTAAATTACAGTATCTGCCAGCTGTCACTGATTTCTAAATATTATATTATATTAAATTACTGTATTGACTCAAAAGCATGTCTAATGATTTTAGTGTCTTGTAGATAAATGTTATAATATGATTTTGCACAATTCATGCCATAAAATTTAAAAAAAAAAAATAACTCTCTATACATAAGAAAAATGTGCACTAACCTATGGCCAGCACTAGTTAGTTACCAATGGAAAAAAAAAAAAAGTTTATGTTTTAGTATTTTGTGAAGAGCAATGTACCACATGATAATCATCATAACAGATGTAATAGCTTTAACTTATAGATCAATATATCACAAAATCTTACCTCTTTTGTTGCAATTTCAGCTGAATTTCCACAACTGAATTCTTGAGAATTGGGTTTTGACTCAGGAGATGAAGAGGCACATTCATGCTCCTGACTTGCTGATTTTGAGGGTGACTGTAGTTGCCTTACATCAAACTCTTCACTATTCTGTGAACATATTTCAGTTGACACAGCATCTTCAACACCTTCCATTNTAGTTGCCTTACATCAAACTCTTCACTATTCTGTGAACATATTTCAGTTGACACAGCATCTTCAACACCTTCCATTAGAGCTGCCAATGGCTTCACCACCCTGCTTTTGCCTCTGCTCGAGGGTTGTTTCCGATTTGGCTGCTTTGCAGCTTCTACTATTTTCCATGCCCTCCCCCTACCGCCACCTCTTCGACCGCCACGCTTGTTTGTCCTTTTACAACTTATTGGTGCAAAATCCTCATCTGAATCTATGCTCTCAGCATTTTTAGAAAGTGAAAATTTTGTTCTCTTGCAGATTGATGGTCGTCCACCATCAGGAGAGTTCTTCCATTCATTATCTTCCTTATGATCACTTTTCCTCTTGTCTCGTCTTGATATTATTCCATCACTTTCACTACCTGAACTGTCTGGAATGTAAGTTTCTTTAGGGCCCGCTCCGACGAATGGATCATCTATGAAGTTTTCCGAGTCTGATGCCGAGTAAGGATCCTTATGTTTAACAACACGTTCGCGAAAATTGTAAGAGTTTGAACTTGCCGCCCTAGTGATGTCTGCCTTTTTTGAATCCCCCACAATCGCACCATCCTTTATAAATGTGACTGGAATGGGTTTCCCCCACTCCAAGAAATTAACACTACTTCGCTGGATGTGCAGCAAGTTTTTGCGATAATGCTCAACATACTTTTTGAAATGCTCGGTGAAACTGTCCAAAGTTATTCCTTTTCGCAGAAAGAAGAAGGGAAACCGTTCTTGGGCTTGGACAAATCTCCTTTGTAAGGTGACTGCTGATTCACAAGTGCTACATGTGGAGTCAAAAACATTAATGTTACCATCATCTTTTGCTGTATGATTTCCAATGGAGAATGTACAATTCTTGATGGAACTTGCAAATTTCTTTGAATTTGCAGGGCGTACTTTTCTAACAGCCTCTTGTTTGCTATTCCCAAGTAGCTCTGGACTTTCAGGGAGCATGTCAATATCACTGTCGTCACTTTTCGGTGGCTCCACGTTTGATGCTGATTCTACATCAAGTTCCATGTTTTTTGTACTGGTCCTACAAGCACTGATCTTGGGAATGTCAATCTCATCACATTCTTTTTCTTTTACCTTTGCCACTTCCTCCTCCTTTTCAGCTTCAACAACATTTACTGGACTTTTAGGACTAGAAGTTCTGTTTGGAGAAATTTCACTTTTACTAATAGTTGTAAATGGACTGTTGTTAGAGCTACTTCTATTACTATATAATTTTCTTGGGGGTTGCTTTCGGCCTGTAAGTCCAACACAATCTTCATTTGCATTTTCCATTATCTTCTCATCATTCTGACTGTCATGTTGATCACCTTCACAATCTGGCTCCTACAAAAAAAAACAAACATCAACATAAATATATCTCTCAAATTATATGAGTACAGATCAGAAAAACTATATAGTAAAAACCCTTTTAAGAAGTTCCCTTTAAAAAGTTTTCCTATTAAATAAGTTTCCATAATTTTGCACCTGACCTAAAAAAACCAAAGTAATTTGACCCTCTTAAGAAGTTTTACTAGTTAATAANAGTTTCCATAATTTTGCACCTGACCTAAAAAAACCAAAGTAATTTGACCCTCTTAAGAAGTTTTACTAGTTAATAAGCGTAAATTATTCTGTCCATTCAGAAATTTATTTAGAGAATTTTTCTGTAAAATATTTGTGTTTGATACAAATAAAATTCCTAAAAACTGATGTATTTGGTACATAGCACAAGTGTACACACACTACTCATTGACAATTCTGCTAAATTAAATGCCTATCATAGGAAATGTGTGCATGGAGTTAAGTATCTTTTATGGGGGAAATATTACAGGAACCAACACTTCCAAGACTAATGACATGTCTTGCTGCTCACACTGTCAAATGAAGGAATGGAAAATTTCAATTTATACAGGAGATCAATGGTTTTAAGGATCTTGCCCATTTATATTAGTTTCGTAATTTAATAGTGTCCATTTGTGCATGAAAAATAGAACTGAGAAACTTAGAGACTACCAAAAATTCCAACCCAACAAGAAGAAAAGGTGGCAAGATAAAAATAAATTAAGTTAGCAATACTGAAAATGATAAACAACTATAAACAACAACTGATAAGAATTTTAATTTTATGCTTGTTCATTTGCATTTCTTCAACAAATGTACAAAAAAAAAGTGATTCTGACAACTTAGTGATGCTGGTAGGATGAGGGCAAGCTATTCTCTTGCTGTTAAAGTTTACTGTGTTTGATTTTCAGAATCACATGCTCCATGTTGCTTTCGGAAACAACATTCTGGAAGGAAGGCAGCATCACTGGCAAACATTTAAAGCATTCTGTACGATGGAATAAATTCCCAACATTCAAGATTTCACAGACGCAATAGTAAAGTATACAAAACACTAACATGTGAGTAAAATTAATTACTTTGTAAGTCAATTGAGTCACATGAATTCAAGAAGCTTTCCAGAAACTTTAACAAAATTTTTATGTAGACTAGAATTTTTTAACAGCTTGCTTACTAAAACATTTTAATGAACTTGTGCCAATGCAAAAATGGACTAAGCATTACTAAACAGTGAAATGAAGACTAAAACACATATTGTGAAATCTTGATGCATCATTCTAGTTTCTGTTGTTTTCCAGTGTAACTTCCCTTAAGAACAGTGTTAAAGGAGTCTGCATGTATAATTTTTTGAGTGTCATTTTTTCCAGCTAGTCTCTTCATACTTACCCATTCAGTTTGCCTTTGCCACCCAACTTGCTTTCGCCACAGTTGGGCTGTCACAGTGTCATCACATTGCTTCTAAACATATAAGTTGTCACTCTTTCTTTGATGCTACCATTCTCTTAGATGCCTCTAGGCTGCAGCATCAGCGAAATAGAACTCCACTTCCACCATTTCAGGCAGCAACGTGTGTAGTTTTCATACAGAGCATACTTAAATTTTACAAACAGGGAGAGTCTCAGATCCCAGGCTCCTGTGAGAGAAGCATCTTCAACTTGACAGAAGGGAATGGTTGAAGGGGGGAAGGGGACAGAACCATTTTTATCTTGAGCTCAGGGACAGAAGGAGANAGTTTCCATAATTTTGCACCTGACCTAAAAAAACCAAAGTAATTTGACCCTCTTAAGAAGTTTTACTAGTTAATAATCGTAAATTATTCTGTCCATTCAGAAATTTATTTAGAGAGTTTTTCTGTAAAATATTTGTGTTTGATACAAATAACATTCCTAAAAACTGATGTATTTGGTACATAGCACAAGTGTACACACACTACTCATTGACAATTCTGCTAAATTAAATGCCTATCATAGGAAATGTGTGCATGGAGTTAAGTATCTTTTATGGGGGAAATATTACAGGAACCAACACTTCCAAGACTAATGACATGTCTTGCTGCTCACACTGTCAAATGAAGGAATGGAAAATTTCAATTTATACAGGAGATCAATGGTTTTAAGGATCTTGCCCATTTACATTAGTTTCGTAATTTAATAGTGTCCATGTGTGCATGAAAAATAGGACTGAGAAACTTAGAGACTACCAAAAATTCCAACCCAACAAGAAGAAAAGGTGGCAAGATAAAAATAAATTAAGTTAGCAATACTGAAAATGATACACAACTATAAACAACAACTGATAAGAATTTTAATTTTATGCTTGTTCATTTGCATTTCTTCAACAAATGTACAAAAAAAAAAAGTGATTCTGACAACTTGGTGATGCTGGTAGGATGAGGGCAAGCTATTCTCTTGCTGTTAAAGTTTACTGTGTTTGATTTTCAGAATCACATGCTCCATGTTGCTTTCGGAAACAACATTCTGGAAGGAAGGCAGCATCACTGGCAAACATTTAAAGCATTCTGTACGATGGAATAAATTCCCAACATTCAAGATTTCACAGACGCAATAGTAAAGTATACAAAACACTAACATGTGAGTAAAATTAATTACTTTGTAAGTCAATTGAGTCACATGAATTCAAGAAGCTTTCCAGAAACATCAACGAAATTTTTATGCAGAGTGATACTGTTGACTAGAATTTTTTACCAGCTTGCTTACTTAAACATTTTAATGAACTTGTGCCAATGCAAAAATGGACTAAGCATTACTAAACAGTGAAATGAAGACTAAAACACATATTGTGAAATCTTGATGCATCATTCTAGTTTCTGTTGTTTTCCAGTGTAACTTCCCTTAAGAACAGTGTTAAAGGAGTCTGCATGTATAATTTTTTGAGTGTCATTTTTCCCAGCTAGTCTCTTCATACTTACCCATTCAGTTNTCTGCAGTATTCATTTTTTCCAGCTAGTCTCTTCATGCTTACCCATTCAGTTTGCCTTTGCCACAGTTGGGCTGTCACAGTGTCATCACATTGCTTCTAAACATATAAGTTGTCACTCTTTCTTTGATGCTACCATTCTCTTAGATGCCTCTAGGCTGCAGCATCAGCGAAATAGAACTCCACTTCCACCATTTCAGGCAGCAACGTGTATAGTTTTCATACAGAGCATACTTAAATTTTACAAACAGGGAGAGTTTCAGATCCCAGGCTCCTGTGAGAGAAGCATCTTCACCTTGACAGAAGGGAATGGTTGAAGGGGGGAAGGGGACAGAACCATTTTTATCTTGAGCTCAGGGACAGAAGGAGANACTTGACAGAAGGGAATGGTTGAAGGGGGGAAGGGGACAGAACCATTTTTATCTTGAGCTCAGGGACAGAAGGAGAAGGTGGGAGACAGAATGAGGAGAAACAAAAAACAGCAACCCAAATTTTTCTCTTTCATGAAAAATCTGGTAGGTTGGTCTCCTATCCTAAGCAATATTATATCCAACTGCGTAAAACTGGGCTTCAACTGTAAACTGACTTCAACTTTTACATTAAGGATGAGATCAAGGGACAAGCTCGAATGCATTGTCTGCATGCATAACTTTTTCACTTGTTCTCTCAAAAAACAATCCATAGAGATTCTACTGTATATGGCAGACATCACAACTCAAAAAATTAAATCCAACAATACACAAACATTGTTTGCTGCTTTCTCAGTTATAAATCTATAACTGAAATAGCATAAATGAGTACAACAATTGTAATCTCACCCTCACAGGCATGCTATTAATTATTGTGGGTCTGTGTAAGCAATAAGCATGTTATATTTTGAACTGATAATTGTGGAAAATGAAGGCTTTGGAGAGTAAAATACAAAGTCTCCTCACACAGTACACAGGGTGTTGAATTCTTGAAAACACTGTCCCAAAAGAAACAATGTTAAAGTTGAGCGTTACTATATTTACTCGAAATAAATACACCCATATTTATAACAACCGACACCTCAGAAAATGGGTAGGCATAATATTTGCAAATTAAACCATTTTACCCCCCAGTAGAGTGCACCACTGCATGCCTGGGCAATCACACAAGTGGAAGCTGTAGAGATCAACTGGTACGATCTGAGTACAATATGTTTCCTGTGCTCTTTTTCACATTCCACAGCTCAAAACCTGAATTCAGTCGTATATATTCCTCTCATGCCCATGTCACTCATTTGGAAATAACTTTTCAACATAAACCCGGCCATGTGCACCTTGCATCTCTTGTGCCACTACTGCATGTAACTGCTCTCACCCGCCTGCCTGCCTGCACAGCCATACACTTGTACGCTAGCAAAACAGCCTACAGGCAACCCTCAGACTCCACTACTGTAACAGTTACTTGCTTTGTTATCGTCAAGGTCCCCGCTGTAGCTCATTAGCTATGCTTGGCATCAGCCATGCTAATATACATAAGCAGGAGGGAAAATAAAGCGCTCTGTAAACATTTAACTAGGCAAGGATGCATTGTTACCAGTAGAAACTGGTCCCAAATTTTTTCCCAGAGAAACCATGACAAAAAAAAAAGGACGGCAGGATATATACAGGGCTACGCACTATACCCGCATAAAGACTGTTTGTACACATCTGTTTCATAAACCACCCGCATTTTGAGACTTGTCTTAAAACTGGTTTGTCATAGCACACACATTCCTACAAAAACTTTCTGCAAAAAATAAATCAGTACACAAAAATTTAATCTGTGGATGCTTTACAATAATAAGGGTAACTGGTTTAATAATCATTTATGAAAATCAATTATTATAAAAAACGTTTTACCCAAATTTTTATAATCTTGACTTTAACAACTGCTTTCATAATTGACTGATAAATATGCACGTAGTCTATTTATTTGCTGTGCATAAAGTCTGAAAATCTTGTAACTGGAGAAGTTTTTTTTAACTTTCACAATGTAGCTTTAGTGACTCAATTTACTACCAGTTGGGCAAAGGCTTGTTGAATGTGCCATCGGGTCATGCTGCTTGTTCACTGAACTTGGCTGTGTGGCTCACACTGCTACTAAGGCCTCATTCTGTGTCTTGCAACTATGAATGATGGAGGGACATATATGCCCCTTAGTGGCACATTCATGCAAGCAAACCACATTAAATGCAAATGGGACATATATGGGGCTATGGAAATACTGTATGGCAACTTTCGTTGTACTCATGCAATTCGTTCATGGAGATAAATTTTTTTGCAAATCAATGTATTATGTAGTGAGCCTCACATTGGCAAACTGCAAACATATGTCCTAGAACAGAAAAATTCTGTCCAAAAGTCATAATCTCCAATTAAATTTTGTGATTTCCTCTCAAATAAAAAGGTTTTTATAGTAATTAAATTCCATCGGTAGGTACTCTTATCCGGTCTCGGAGTCAATTAAAATCTAAACATATGGAGATAAAATCATACAAATAGCTTAATTGATTGTACATCCAGGATACCATATTTCATTGCATAACGGTCACCATCATGTGAACGCCACATTTTTAGGAAACAACCAAATACATTATATGTGGGGTAGTTTTTCAAACGTTTGATTAAAAAAGTGTGATGAAGCCACAAATAGAGTCTATGCAGTCATCCTAATGGTTAGGATATTTTTTGCAACCAATAGAAGTCTATTCATGTAGGGAGCATGAGCACTTATAGACTGTTCATTTATGTGTTTCTGACATATCCCATTAGAGGTTGAACAGGATGATGATTGTAGTTTAGGAATTTTGTAAGAGGTGAGACTCGAAGATGAAGGTTTCTCATTTACAACCTCTCCNAGGATGATGATTGTAGTTTAGGAATTTTGTAAGAGGTGAGACTCGAAGATGAAGGTTTCTCATTTACAACCTCTCCTTTAAAGAAACTAAGTAATGGTTCCCACTGTTCAAAAACCCTCAAAAAACTTCTTCCAAGAGAAAGCCATCTTGAAANTTAAAGAAACTAAGTAATGGTTCCCACTGTTCAAAAACCCTCAAAAAACTTCTTCCAAGAGAAAGCCATCTTGAAAAGACATGGCTGAGTATTTTCTTCGCTTATGTATCATGGAGCTCTTGAAATTTTTGTAACCTTTCCTTTCTCTTTAAATTTTTTTCCAAATAATAAAAAATGTCCACAAAAATGTCATCAACTATTACTGGCAAAGCAGATACAGCCTTTTCGGCAGATAAATTTATCAGGTGACAAATGCAACCAATCACAATAAGCCCAAGGTGTTGTAAAATAATTTAGAATTTTCAGGTTACTATACAGCATTTTTGTTACCACTGTTTTACATAGCTTATGTTTGCAGTTCTGTTTTATATTGTAATGAGTACCAACTTGTGAAAGCTATGTCACGTAATTACAGTAGAACATTTCTATATCAATCCCGTCTTTCTAAAACAACTTGTTTTTGAGAAACTGTAAAAATTTTTGGCAACAAATAAAGTTGAAAATTTGAGGGAAATCAGCAGAAAATTAATTTGTTGCACTTTTTTGGTAGCTGCATGTTGTGTTTCTCTTGTTGAGCACTGTATTAAACTTAGTGCAAATCTAAAAATACATACCATTCCCCTAGGCCACCAGGACTAGTCAATACCAATTTACTCAGCCCACTTCCCACCCCTCAGGCCCTCTAATGTTTCTGCATTCAAAACTATTACCTATACATGTTTGTCCTGCCATTGTGCTCTTGCTCACTTCCATTCTCACTTTGCTTGTGTTATTACAACTTGGATTTCTCTTGGTTTCTCTTGGTCTTTTATTATTGTTCGTTGACTTATGGTTTTTTTAGATTCCAATTTGGTAACATACATTTTTGACTTGATTTTGTGAACAATTGTTGATGACCTACACCTTTTAGATGGACTTGCCCTTTCATAATGAGTGGGGAGAGAGCCAGTTTGTCACACTGTATGTAGACTGTTTACAGTAAAGTGAACACTTTTGAAAGCCCTTTGTAGTTTCTTCTTTCTTCCGTTCACATGTCCTTCCACCTTACGTCAATATAAACATTGCCATGCAATTTCATTTGATGTTAACATCACCACTTAACCACTGTTATGATGAACAACATAAACAATAGAACACTGTTTTAATAACATATACATATACAGTGCTAGTGCAGTAAGGAAAAAAAAAAAAAAATGTTTTGAACTGATGTGTGTATTTGGTTTTGGTAGAGTATTGCCAAAATCACATTTGTCCATTGTATTGTAATGACGCAGTATTCTTAATTTTCGGGACACATGTTTCATTTTTCTGTAGCTTTGCTAAACTTCGTAATATTTTTATAGGGTTTGAAATTAAAGCAGTGATAGTACGTTTATCAGGCGGACGTTTACAGTTTCATTTCGAACGTCGTAGTTTTCAGTTTTTGTTAAGCGTCAGTATTATTTAGAAACTTTCAGACTGCATCTACAAGTTTTGTACGAGAAAAGTTCATTTATCTGTATGTTGACGGCGCAGTTTTAGTTTGGTAAGACGTAGTTTCGATAACGTGTGGAGAGCGTGCGTGGCCAGGCCCTTATCTCAGGAGAGGGGAGGTGATAGGCAGCACATATACACGTGTGCCTGTCGCCCTTCAAGCAGTGGATTGAGGTCAGTTGGAGGGCAGTCGGCGGCGAGGTCAGTTGGAAGGCAGTCGCCCTTCAGTTCAGTCATACAATGCTCGCCTAGGCCGCGTCGGGCATGACGATAACCCCCACATCTGCAACTAGACTTTGCTATATTATTTCTCCGCCGGTGTGGGAGGTCGCCACATTTCTTATTTATTCGGGCCAGTTTGTAAGAAAAGTAATAATTCATAAACAACTGTGGCTCTGTTCTGCACATGTCTATTTATCTGTGCACGTTTCGTACTCTGCATATTCAGAACTTCGGATGTGAAATGTGTCACTTCAATAGTAAATAAAAGTATAAAATAAAATACACCGGAACTTTACTTTATTTCATAATTAATTGGCGTCCATTGTACAGTCTCGTGTACTACCTCTGAGCTAGTAGAGTGCCAGTCGGCAATTTATAGTCGGCCTTGTAACTGTAGCGCCCAACGTTACAGTATTAAGATGGCATTAATATCTGCAGATGTATCAAAATGTCCACTGTACAAAAAACCATGAAAGTAATCCATCAGAATGATTGTATGTGCCTGGAGAGCAGTATTGATTGTGTGCAAAGTCCAGGGAGCAGTTAATGGGTATAATCTGTACGCAAATAGCAAGTTTTTGATTGAGCACGCAGTCAGCTGGCGACGGCTGCCCTCCCCACTCCTGTATCATCCAGCACGTGTTAAGCAGTACTACGTTACTTCACAATCACAATAGCCACAACTTCACACCAATCAAGCCTTGTCGACCTCTATGTCAAATTTTAATGTGAATAAAAATATTTAATTTTAAAAAATTGTACTTTTCCAGACACAGACGAATAAATACAGTAATTAAATTCGGTTTCTTTACAACCTTGAGTAATTAATAACTAAAAATTGACACTTGAAGTGCGTTACAGATGCTTGGTGCATGCATATTATTTGGTGATAAACGAGGTTTCATATATGCCATTCCAGGATATCAGTTTATTGAGAAAATGTGTTTCTATTGAAATAAATAAATATTTACATTACAAATCCTCCAATTTTCCAGCAAGAAGCCACTGAAAATGCACTTCAATCTCAGTCTGCACTCAAATTTAAAACCTGACAACAAGGGGAAGTCAAATAATTTTCTTTGGAAGATGTCTGGCTATTGAATTAATTTAATATTCTGTGCAGAAATCAGGTTGATATTATGCCAGAGATGATTGAACATGAACTTGCAATGCTTGGTGAAACCTTTCACCACTCTGTGTTTGACATTTTGGGAGACAATGGGAGGCTAAGTATAAGTCCCTAGGGCATGGGTTCCCAAACCCAGGGTCGCGACCCAAATTAGGATCACAGGGACAGTCGTGAGGGCCATGGCCAGGTTCTGGCGAAAAAATGTATAAATATTACGAAATTATGGAGAAAAATATTGCAGCAGTGCAATTTATAAAAGCAGTGACAATCCAGATTCTGATTGTGATTTAGTTTTACTTGTAAAGAAAGAGAAAGTTGACAGTAATATGATCTGATAAGCCACATGATGACACATGATGCTGTTTCACAATCACCACCCCACCTCTCAACTGCAGCTCTATTTCATAGTGGAGTGGTGACAAACTGTGTGACAGTGTGTGTTATCTATGCTGGCTACAGCACTTTGTCACACTAGCTTGAGTGTAGTACTGCAACATTATATCAATGCTTTGAGTTGTGCAACCAATTTGTATCTATCCGCAGCATGTAATATAAACATCGCCATGTGCTTTATTTTTCAAATACAATATTTAAATTTTCATGCAGCGGAAAGATACAAATTGGTTCAAAATAGAATAGAACTTAAGCAAGGGGTTTAAGTTTCCCCTTCAACGTAAATGGCCTATACGCACTAAATTACGTGTACATATAGAGATGAATTGTGTATTCCTATGGTATAGTTCAAAATCCATCATTTACATGTCGTGTATACAGCAGTCCCAGACGTGCAAAAAATGGTGGTATTTTATTTTGTGTATTTATGTAAATAACATATATATTTTATTACACACACAGCAAATACTTCTGAACTAAATTACTATATTACTAAAGTCAAGTTCATTTCGAGTCCTATCTGATTGGTCAAATGTAACAGAAGTACACAAATACATTTATAATGAATGTCTCTTTCTCTTTAATACATACACATTCTTATGCACGTCTCTTTCGTAAACGGAATTGATCGCGATCTAATCTTTAAAGGTGGATGGTAAACTTCCACGTGGGTTTTCAAGTTTTTTTATTGTAGATTTTGAAATAAATTAACATTTAAAAATTCACAATTTTATGGAAATCTTTGTAATGATGTGTACCTCAACATTTTGAAGCTATATAAATTAAATATTATCTTACAGAGAAGAAATAAGAAATTGTAAAGTTTTAAATTTAAATTTATAATACACNTTTCGGAATGAAGCCTGACAATTTTGTTTTCAGTTTTGATTCAGTTAACCCCGCTGGTAAAGATATTCTTCTACAATTGTGTTTTATTACGAGAGATTATGTGAGTGAGCATGGACAGGGGTTTTTCGTGGTTTACTAGAATTTTCGTTGGCGGATGGAACATTGAGAAAAATGCTCTTTTTCATAAACCACATTCAATGTTGCCATCCCAATTAAAATTTTTTTTTTTTTCAGATTATTACCTGAATTGGAAAAATTACTCAATGCAAATTACAGTATAAACTTGAGTTTCTGAAATATGGTTTCACCAAGCTGAGAGAATGATCTGGGAGTGTCCGACCTCAATGCATTCAGTGTTTGCAAGTCCTTGCCCAGGAGTCTATGAAGGAAAATAAATTGAAACATAATTTGAGTTCGGTTCATCCAAGTTTTGTCCACAAGCTACTAAGTTATTGGCACGACAAAGAACGGCTAGTTAAGACGATGCTGAACTGATGCTCCTGCAAGCTCGGTATTTTCTCTGGAGAAGACTTCTAGCATCCTTTTAAGTGGCATTGAGGATTGTGAGGTGTAATAAGCCTCATGATATCGGAGAAGAGTTGGTACAGCCAGCAGCACTGGCCATGGTAAAAACTGTTTGTGGAGCGGAAGCTGCCAAGAAAGTGGAATTGGTACCACTTGTAATGACGCAATATACTTAATTTTTCGGGACTTGGATGTAAAATTCTTTCGTGTGTATGAAGCTCGGGAAAGTTTTGTAATATTTTTATCGGGTTTTCAGTTTAAAGCCGTGCTGGCTCGTTTCCCGTGTTTGCTGTTAACGTTTATCAGGAGTCCGGTAGTGTTTCGTTTCAAACTTTGGTTTTTTGGGAAGCGTCATCATTAATTAGATTAGTTCCTTCGGTGTCGTTTTGTTATACGAGAAGTTTGTTGTCCGGAGGTGAGTGCGTCAACAAGAAAAACACCTGACGCTTCAGCTTTTTGTTGACCGCACAGTTTTAGTTTCCTGCGACGCAGTTACGATAACGGTAAAGTGCGCAGCAGTATCGATGTCAGGCGGAGCGTGGGACAGCGCAGTTCTCACGCTGCTGCGAGATGATAGGCGCTTATCGCAGGAGAAGGGGGGCGATAGGCCAATATATACTGGTGGTGCCTATCGCCTGGGCCACAAAGTAATCAACTGCTGAAGAGGACGCGTAGGGCGTGTGACGACGCATGAGGCGTGAATAATTTAACCCACACCGGCAAGCACCCGCGACCGTTAATTCTTTTCAAATCATTTCTTTTCAACTTAAACTAAATTCTATCTACTTATTTCCGCCGGTGTGGGGGGTCGTTAGGGTGCCAGGAGGGAACGAGCATCCCTCCTGCCTTCTTAAATTAGTCTTGCGATGCAAGCTTTGAGACATTAACATAAACGGTAAACCACTGTGACGCTGTTCTGTACTTGGATATTTATCTGAACGGTTCGTACTCTGCATACTGGACATTCGTATGTGAACTGTGTCATTCAAAGGATAAATAAAGTATATAACAAACTAACTTCGAACTTGAACTTTCTTTCATAATCAACGAACATCCAATGGTACTGAGTCTCGTGTTTCTACCCCGAGCAAGCCGAGGCAAGTAAACAGTCTGTAGTGTACGCGGCGAAACGTTACAAGATGGCGCCCGCCTAACCTTGTGCGGCTTTAATATAATAAATATGCCTTAACAATCAAAGACGTTTCTTTACACACTTTCCAACAATAGCATTAAACATCGAATTGACCTTAAGTCACAAGATATGTTGACTCAGCTTCTTATGGAGCTGAAAAAAGCAGGAAAATTTTTGTAGCAGACAGATGAACCTGTTGATATTTCCGGTGACCCCCAGATCATGGTTTTTGTGACGTACAGAGGAGAAAATTATATTATGGAGGAGTTCTCTTCTGCAACACCTTGACAACTACCATGACTGGAGAAGATATATTAAATATGATAAATGATTTCTCCAAGGCACATGACCTTGACTGGCTGAACTGTTAAGCAGTGTGTACTGATGGAGCTCCATTTATGGTGGGAAGTCATGTTGGATTTGTCACTCGTGTTAAAGCAGAAAATCCTGACGTGATAATAATTAACTGTTTCTTACATAGGGAGAACCTTGCCTCGCAACATCTGCAACCAGAACTCCATGTGGTTCTCAACGAAGCAGTTCAAATTGTTAATTTTATCAAATTGAGAGCTTTGAACTCACAAATGTTTTACAAGATGTGTGAAGAGATGGGATCAAACCACAAGGATTTGCTGTTACACACTGATGTACGTTAGTTATCTAGCGGTAGAGTTCTTGGTCGAGTTGTCAAATTGAAAATTGAGATAGTAATTTTTCTTAATGAGAAGAAGCACACATTGGTTGGCCGCTTTAGTGATGCTGCTTGGTTGGCAAAGTTGGCTCATTTGGCTGATATGTTCGTGTACATGAACGAACTGAATTCAGATATGCAGGGCCAAAATCAAACCATGGTGGACATAGGTGAAAAATTACCTCATTCAAGAAAAAACTTGCAGAGAGACTCGCCAACGATAAAGTTGCTGCTGTTCCAGAGTTGAGTGCTGTGTTGGATGATTCGTCGGAAATATTACTGCAAGATATACTGCTAGTTTTAGAAGGTCACATGAGCAAGCTTCAAGATGAAGTAGACAAGTATTTACCAGAAAATGTTGTTCTTCAGAAGTACAGCTGCGTTGGAAATGTGTTCAGAGTAAATGTGAGCGAGATAGGAGAAGACGTCCCAGGATTTCAAGAAAATCAAGTGCAGAAGCAGGATTTTGAAAGACTTTCATATTCAAAGTTTTGGGCCCAACTGAATAATAAACCCATTCCAACTCAGGAGGCGGAAAAGGCTCTTCTTCCATTTCCTCTCCTCTCTTGTGGTGATCAAGTATTCTCCTCTCTTGTGGTGATCAAGTATTCTCCTCTCTTGTGGTGATCAAGACTAAAGCATGGAACCGTTTGGATCTTCAGCATGACGTGCGCTGTGCTCTTTCAGTCAACATAACACCAAACTTCAAAGAACTTTCCCGTAAAATGAAGCAACACCATGGTAGCTAGTAAAACTGAAATTATTGTAGTTACAATTATGATGATGCTTAATTTCTCTATGTGATTAAACATTATTTAATGTTACATATATATTTTATTTCCATTCAATTTATTTACTTTTAAAACATAGGTAAAATTGTGAATAAATGGACACTTTGAGTCACAGAGTCGGTAAAATATTTTCTTTAGGATCACAAACGAAAAAGTTTGGGAACCACTGTTCTAGGAGGTATCACTTTTTTCAGAAAATGTCTAACTATTAAAATAAATTTATATTCAGACAAAGAAAACTTTATTTTCATGCTAGATACTATTGAACATGGACTTAAAGCAAAAAATTGCAAATTTTGAAGTATAGGGTAAGGGGTGGGCAGAAACGGTCCAAAATTTCTTAAAANATTGCGCACAATTCCGATATTTACGATATCGGCCGGTTTCGATATATCGGTACCGGTATCGGCTCAGCCCTAGTTCTACTGTATATAGGATATTTGCTGCCAGTGTTCTTCATATCTTGCTTTTGCCATTTTGTTTTGTATTTTTGTGAATAAAAACTTGTAAAAACATCATATTATATAGGATATTTGCTGTTAGAGTTTTACATATATTGTCTTTACTATTTTGTTTAATAGCTTTTTGAATAAGAACTTGCAGAAAGCTATTATTCAGCATATATGCATGTAAGATTATAGGCAGCGTTTTGAGTGTTTCAAATTTTATGTAAAAAATGTATGTAGCAGCACACTGAAAAGATTTTGTTCTTACAACTGTTACAAAACTTCCCTACAATGCTGAAATTTGGCACTGTTGGTATTGAAAACTGAAAGTAATGAGAATCAAAATTTAAACAAGAATATAGAATTGGAATCAAAACTGTAGAATTGTCCCATCTCTACTTGAAACACGAGGTACAACACACAAGGAGCTGTTTTATTATTGACTGAATCTAAGACTGCTTTTCAGCAGCCATGCTCTTAAAACAAAGTGAGTGACTGTCTCCAAGCTGCCTTGCAACCATGGTTATACAGCATCCTAAAAGGGTCAATGGAGTGATATAAGGGTGTTCTAAAGGCTTGTGTACTGGAATTTAACTTTTATTTATTTATTTATATAATATATATTTATAATTATACATATTTGTAATTATATATTATTTATATAATATATATAGTAATTATACATATTTTTATTTATTTATATAATTTATCACTATGATTAAATTAAATGTAAATTGTGTCAAGCAGAATTTCTTCTCAAGGCAGGGGTGGAAAGAACTGAATTTACTAGATATTTTGTGTTGAGCATCATCACTAAACCTTACCACAATGGAATACAACTTTGAACAATAACTTCCGTTAGTTGAAACAGAAAATGGTGAATTCTGCAAACACTGAACTACGCCAGACTTGCTTCAGAAGTAATTTCCTTCAAAATTGCTGAAATTTTTGTCTGGCTGCAAATCCCATGTCTAGAAACATACCAAATCAACATTTCAAGGTTTAACTAAGCATTCTGAAATCTTCTAGTTCTCTTGCTGACACATTATGCTTGCAAAACACTTGTGCTATTAATGTGTACACTTATAACTGTCCCCCTGCCATGTGAAATGTTGTCACATCAACATTATATGCTACAAAAAACAAATCTTTCCCCTTTATCTGATTTTATAATACACGGAGTAAGATTCCTGAAATGTTTAGTAGCATTGTTGCTTTTTATTACTCATCTTTAACAAACACAGTGTAAACTTGCTAGTACCAAACTGGCCATCACATACACGTCTGGCAATACGCATATTGCACAACACACATATAGCAACAGTCAACAGGTACGTACGTACAGCTTTTATTAGCACAATATTATAATCCATTAAAAACTAATTACATTAGACTCTAAAATGAAGTGTTCACAGCAAACAACAATAGTAAAATGTGTTCATGATAACAAATAGTTCCAGTAGCTATCCACAGCTCCAGATGCAACTTCAAAGATTATCAATACGTATAATACATTGATTGTAAAAATCTTGTAACATGATCTATCCATGATAGCTGTGTCAATGCACAACTAAAAGAATGGTTTGTTTTCTGGGTTGCCATGAAATAATATACATATTTTTACAGGACTGTACAAAACAACCTTTGGAAAATAGGAAAGGTTGGCAAGTTTGCAAACATTTATCACTCCCTTCGTAAAAACCAAGCTATCAGTGCACTCACCACCTTCAGAGATGTGAAGTTATTGCCACTGTGCACTATACACAGGAACAAATAACATACACTAGGTTTATGGTATGGTATGACATAACACTGAGCAACAGGAGACGTCCGTATGGTGGCAGTGGCAGCGGTACTTGTGCAAAATGGCAAACCCAACACTATCAATGTAAGAAAAAATGAATATAGGTTTGACTGCCAAACAGTTTATGGCATCTGTATTCAAATACCAAACTATCATCTGAAATTTTTTTTACAGCAAAAGCTAGTACAGTATGCTGTAATTTCAGGATCCAGTTCACTATTTCATTTCATATTATGCAAACTAAATTATTTTTGCCTTGTAAAAATAATAGTGAGCATTGAAACAAGCCTAAATAAATAAGCCGTGTTTGCAGTGCTTTGAATGGTTAATCTGCAAAATGTAGTAATCCATGAATGACTAAGACCTGACCCTCCCAAATTATGAGGTTCTTCTTTACGATAAAACATTACATATTTTTACCACAGTTTTCTCTGTGGATTACCACCGCAAATACATCAGTTCCTGTGTATTGAGCAAATATTCACATTTTTTACACATCAGCAGTTAAGTTTCTGCACACCTGGCTGCACTGGTATTATTACATCAAGAAATGTGATTTGTTCAAATAATTACTAAAAATAACTGCAATTTGTAAACAGATACAAATTAAGTTTTAAGGGTTAGATCCTAGTAAAAAGTTGACTATACAAAGTGTATCTAAATTCCTATTCCACACATTGAGGGTTTGTAAGGGGGAGAGAGTAGAGAACATTTTGCATAGAAAGCCATGTATGGAAACGTACTATTTCCCCGCTATAACCCAAACACCACCAAGCATGGAAATGTCTCGCGTCTGCTGCGTAAATGAACGAAGTGGAGTACAAATTATGATGTTGCTGTGCTTCTGCATTCACTTACAAGAATGAATTGATGTGACAATGACCCACTTTGGTACAAACATTGTACCTGCATATTATGTTTCGGTACACTTGCTCACAAACACCTGGTAGTCGCACATCCGTGCAAGCAGATCTTACTGGACTCCACTGAGGTCTCGTAAACCACTCTTCATGTGGCCCCACAGGAAATAATAAAGCTGCGACAAATCCGGTGAACGTGCAGGTCAATCAATTGGGCTACCATGGCCAATCCACCATCGTCCAAATTGTTCGTCAAGATGACCACGGATAGTATGTGCAAAGTGTGGTGGTGCGCCTTCGTGTTGAAACCACATGGCACATCTTCCAAGAGATTGCGCAATAATGACCTGCAAGTACGAGCCACCCGTGAAGTGAGGTGGCAGTTACACGGCCGTACAGAAGCCCTGCCCACACATTGATAGCGTATTGTTCCTGAAAGCCACAGGGGTGCATAGCATACAGGTTTTCCTCTGCCCACACATGACTGTTGCGTGAATTGAACACACCTTCCCTGGTGAATTTGGCTTCTTCCATGAACAGAATGCACCGTGAGAAATGGGGCTCCTCCACACAACAGTGCAGGAACCACATAAAGAACCGGAGTCATGGAATCTGCTGGACCCATGGCATGAACCTGTTGGGAGTGGTACGGGCATAGCAGCTGCTCATAAATCACATGCCAGACAGTGTTATGATCCCACAGCGAGGACACACGCAGTCCTTCTGGTACTCGTTGACGCATCCTTTTCAACTGTTTGGAGTATGGTCTATTCAAGACCGGGGGTGCAGCGCCACCTAGGTGCACCCCGGTCGGCCCTGCTCTGCTGGCAGTGAATGTACCTGTTTCCTGGAGCTGGTGATTAACTCTGGCAAAGATGGTGTGCGGCGGTGTGGAAAACATGCCTGATACAGCTGACTCACAGCTCTCCCATTACATTTCACCATACACTAACATCATATCGGCATACTGTGCAAATGTGTAGTCAACCATGTTCAACAGCAAGGAACTGTCACAAGAATGACAGCTTGATAAAAGCATGCAAAACAGGTTACAGACATGTCCATGCATGGTGGTGTTTGGCTTGTTGCGGCGAAACTGTATGTTTTTGGACATGGGTTCCTACACAAAATGTTTTCTACTCTGCCTCTCTTATAAGCCTTCAACGTGTGTAATAGGAATTGAAATACATCCTGTAAACAATTTTAACCATGAGACATAGCCCAAAATGAAAGATTTGCCAATACTTTTCTTCCAACTTAATATGCATGGCAGACTGCCAATTTACATAACTAACAGATACATGGTAAATGGAATTTAAAAATTTGACAAAACCCTAACGGTCATCAATGAGAATATAAAAAACAAAATTCAATCACTTACCACTTGCATATCTTCCGTGGATGTTGCATTAGTTTTTTCAACAGCCATGTTCTCTGACTCCGTAAGTATAGACATCAAGTCCTTTTTATCGCAGTATGACATTCCTGGTTCCAGTAACCCCAGTGCTGAAAGTTGAATTTACACAAACTGAAAAACAGTTCTTGCTGGAACATTCACTGCTAGTACAAATGATGAATTTCTCAGTCCAAACTGTAGAGGATTTAACTTATACAATGTTTTATCACATCACACGGGGAATAAACAGAAAAAAACAAGTATTTATTATAGTGATGATGGTACAAAACCTCAATATTGAGTTATAGTAAAACATTTCATCGACAGCAACAGACAAACAAAGAGCCTGAAAAATTTTAGTTTTGAAACAGGACACACAGTTCTAGAAGTAAATTGTACTTGCCAATGGAAAGTGTGTCCCATGCACCAGCACCACTGCTGATTTTACTGAATGACAAGTTTTTGCAATGTTATACTGCATGTCATCCTTGCATGTGTTTGTAGTCTTAGAACACCAATCTTTCAAAATCACTGCTTGCTTGCAATTACAAAATTTTTCCTGTTAGGATAATATATAGCATAATACACTGCTGCTTTGGTAAGGGCATGTTTGTATTCCCCAAGCACTAGTAGCAAGAATACAATACCAGCCAAAGTTTTGGACCATAAGGTAATATCAATAAATATTATGCAGAACCTAAGCCTTTGCCAAAAGAGGTGAAATTTTTCTAGGAACTTCCTTTAATCAGAATTCCAGATGTCCCAAATTAATATTTACACTCTTTGTACTTTTATCACAGAGGAACTATTAAAGGCAATCTGATGGGGCTACATGTATCTGATGCTACAAGGACAATATTGAGTGTGCGCAAGTGCATGTAGCCATTCTACTTTTGTCAGTTCCATTTGCAGCCAGAAGCAACAGCACCATAATCGTAGAGGAAATTGCGGAGGTGATAGGGTTTCCTTTCAAGCAACGCAAGTATATTTTAAAGTGTTATTGAAAATGTGAGAACATGATCGAGGTGCAGAGATGTTGCAGGGCAGAATTGAATACATTATGACAGCTGTTCACCAAATCTAACCATATGACTGCTTTTTTCCAGCAGGATGGTGCACTGTGACATTATCGAGACATATGGGTCGCTCCTAGATGGAACATTTATTTCGAGGTGGATAGGCTGACAAGGAAGTGTTGAGTATCTTTGTAGGTCTCCAGGTTTAATGCCATTAGATTTTTATCAGTGGGGAACTCTGAAGAACACTGTGTATGTCATAAAGCCACAGAACTGTGACCGCCTGTGAATCCACTCCCATGAAAAACATAACTACAGTTTGTTCTGTTCTACAGGCAGACTATGTCTTGCAGCTGATGGCAGACATTTTGAACATTTGTAAGTGTTATTAACATTCACACACATTTTCCTCATAGCATCAAATACAAGCAGTCCCATCACATTGTCTTTAACAGTTTCTCTGTTATTCAAGTTCAAAAAGAGTAAGCATTAATTTGGGACATTAGGTACACTGATAAAACTTCAATGTCATAGGTGATATATTACACAAGTTATGACATTTTATATTTTAGAAGACAGCAAAAATATTTACCTCTTTTAGATACATAATGTGCTGAGTGTTCCATGTCTTTGCAATTATTACTACTAAACACTTTTTCTTAGAAACAATATTATTTCAGTGCCACTGTGGCACAAAAATGAAAGTTCCAAAATTTACTAAACAATTTTTTTTGCATTTTTTTTTTAAATTTATACTAAAACTGCAGTTATAATTAAAGTTATACTTTGTATTCTGGCATTCAATTACGAGAGAGTTGAGCACTCCATCGGAATTGTATCTATTTCATCTTTTAGTTCTCTTTTTAATTTACGAATGGCATACAAGAATAATTTACTTTTGTGCTGGTTTTTCACTTGAGGGTCAAGTCATGTCAAGAAAACCAGAAAAGTAGTAATTTGTTCCTTACCCATAAAAAAAAATTTTTTTTGTTGATGAAGACCCTTATATGTTAATAGTTTAAATATAATACAATTATTATTTTTAATTAACTTGCTCAAGAACAGTGGCCGCTTTTGTTTCACGATATTCGCCATTTTTGCAATTGTAGAGGTTTGCATCAAAATCCCTATTTCAATCACGGTTTGTCACAGAACAGCACATTTTACACTAAAATTTTTATGCAAGCATAATTTAACTCTTGTTTCCTTTTGCCAGAAATTTAATTCTAATCTTGACACTTATGATAGTAAAAAACTAAAATTTTGGAAAGGAAATTTTTTTGGCAAGGGTTCAAATAACAGATCTCCTACCTTTGTCTGAGTAGTTAATGTAAAAATTTATTGTGGAATGATATTTGTATCCTTTTTTTTTTACATAAGCTCACAAAGATGAGATTTTTAAATTGCATGCAACATTTAGGGGTAAATATCTCTGGTTGGGGAGATGATAAAAAATTTTCATTTGCACAGAGTTAAGTACTACATGCAATTTTTCTCTCTCACCATTTATTAAATGTTTGGGAAGTCCGATTCTTACTTCCAAGGTCGCCTGTTCGATCACAGGACTTTGATTGCCTGGTTATTGTAGCATTGAAATTATAGCAGTAGACTCCTACGTGTTCCGGGGTCTACATGATACTAAACTGCAGCCAAAATGTTGAGCAATTCAAGGTGTGAAGAACCTTCTGGGCCAGGTCAGCTCAGATATGTAAGCTGTAGTGTGCCCCTGTATTGGCAGTCTTAATGGCCATTAGTGCTGGATGTGTGCAGATATTGGAACGAAAGGCAGTATTACAGCAACCAGCATGTGCGGTCTTTGTAACCTGCATTTAGTTTAGCATCTGTGATCATAAACATTATATTTTGATGATATACACACACAGAAAATGTGTGGGTTTCAGCAGCTCTTGCTAAGGTACACCATTTAGGCTACATATCACAAAATTTTGATCTCTCTAGTTTACAACTGGAATATTTCTCTTTGAATGTAACAAACTGCTCATTTAAATTAATTTACATTAAATGTTTCTGCTTATGAACTTTTGAATGGCCTATTTTAACAGCTACACATAATTTCTCAACAGAATGTATTCTACTATACTCATCTTCAAAAAAATCAGTTACTTTTTTCAGTCTCCTCTAAAATTCCATGCCATCTCTTTTTCACTAACTCTGGAAGAATACCTTGCTCTCTCTCTCCCCCTCCCTCCCTCTATCCCCCTCCCTCTCTCTCTATCCCCCTCCCTCTCTCTCCCCNATATAGTAAGTTTGAGTGTTTTGTAAATAATGTATTTGTAAACCGTTTCTATAATTATTGAAATGCACGTGGCCTGAAAAAAAACGCACTTTCAACACTTGTGTAGTGTGTAAGTAATAGTTTTTTATTTGCCTATGTCGTAAATTCAACGAGTGTAAGGTTAACTTCGGGCAAAGAGAGAGAGTGTGTGTGTGTGTGTGTGTGTGTGTGTGTGTTACTGCAAGAGACAAAAATGACTATGTCAAAAGGAAGACAACAAGAAACAAATTCCTACAAATATCAAGTTAAGCTTACAATCATAAATTATAGAGTTTTATAAGAAGTTAATTCAATATCTGAAAGTTTTACCTTGTTTTTAACTAATACTTGTTCATCGTTTTAATTCAGTAATCTATTTTAAACATATTTATGTGGTAATTTAAATCATGATGGTGCACTTGGTCTCATTGCTGTCGATTGTAAAATAATAAGTGAAGAATAAATGAAAAAATATAACTGATTGTAGAGGGTGCGGCACTTTTTCATGGGTCTACAGGCGGCAACATGGGAAATCCAGCCCTGTGCTCTACTTAACATTATGTAAATCAATTTTTATTAGACAGGATTCTTGGTATATTCTTTACACAACGCTAAATTTAATAAAAAAGGAGCACCATTAGACTTGTAAAATTTCTGGCAACTCTTTACTGTCCAAGTGCATACAGTAAGAAGATGAGAGGTTACAAAGAATATACTTTAAAATCATAGAAATTAGTTCCTGGTGAGCATTCTGTCAAAAACAGATGTAAATACATTGTTTAAACATAGTACATAAAAATAAATTATTATTACCTCACAGTTGTATGGAGTCATGTGGAAAATCATTGCACTGCTAAGGGATATAACATGACAGAGGTAATCCATTTACCTGAAAGATGCTGATTTATCTTCTCTTCTTCCTGATCTCTTGCTCTCCTTGTGACCATAGATGTGGTAACAGACATGGTTTTTTTTTGTGTTCTGGAAAGAAAAATGCGTTCATATACAGATTGTTTACAAATAACACCAACAAACTTTGGCAGGTGATTCCTTAAGGAAAACTAATGTGAAAACATGCAGTCAACCTATGGTCGAAAATGCTTCCTAAGGGCAGTACACGCCTGCAAAAGCAGAAAAGATACACTGGTGTGTTGCAAATAACTATCACTACTGCGCAATAAAAACATGCAACCGATTAGAATGTTGTATTGTAGATGCAACTGATAATTTACAGATTACCACAACATTGCACAATATCACTAATTAAAGAAACTGTTCAAAGTTCATACCATGAGCCGCAATGCAAGCATTGCACCGACGGGACATGGCTTGCAGAACTCGTGCAGACACCGGGCATCACTTTAATGTTCTGAGCATCAACGGTTATTCTACGGACCAGTTCGTCATGCGAGTCAACTAGTGATGTGTACACATGGAATTTCATGTGGCCCCATTCAAAAAATTGATCGGTGTCATGTCCAGTGATCTTGTAAGTCCCGACATAGGACCTCCGCGGCCAATACAGTGAGCAGAGAAAGTTTCCGTCAAATGCTGCCGTATGTTTCTAGCAAAGTGTGAGGGTGCACTGCATGTTGCAGCCACATCAGACAACGAATGTTGATGGGGACCTCTCCTAGCAAAGTTGGTATTGTTATTTGGAGAAAGTCAAGATAGCCGGTGGCAGTCAGATGTTGTGGTAAGAAGTGGGGGCCTATTAAGTTATCGGCAACGATACCACATCACAAATCCACAGCAAACCTTACTTAATGACTGTTTGTGTGTGTGACGTGGATTTTCATTGGACCCTACATGCTCATTATGCACACTGCAAATACAGTCTCGCGAGAAAGTGGCTTCATCGGTTTACAACATCTCCAATGAGAATCCAGGATGATGGACACATTGATGCAGGTACTACTGCGCAAAATAACCTCATTTGTGGTAGTAATATTTGTTCAACAGCTTTACTTTCTGGAGATGAAATGGGCGAAGCAGTTGTTTGTGGTACACACTCCACACACTGGAATGGTGATGTCCCATCTCACGTGCTACCTGACGTGTACTCGTGGATGACTGCTCTGCCACACGGTCAAGTATCTCCTCCTCAAAGTTCACTGTATGTAGCGTTTACTGGTGCCCTGCACCCGGTTTCCGTATCTGCAGCACATTACGTATTACCGTGAGAAATGGTTGGCTAGGATATGTGACTGCATTCACCGACACAGTTCCTTAAGCCAGACTTACCTGCAGCGATCCTATTTCTTGTAGCAGCCTAACTATTTCCAGAAATGTCGTGTGGTGTGGCACATGTCGTTGCGGAAATAGTGCTACGTACTGACGCACGGCCGCTCGTCCACTGCCATCACTCCACCCATACACCAACACTAAGTCCATCAATTCTGCATACACGTAACACTCCATTGCGTGAAGCACAAACTGACCCTGGTGCAGATGTTGCATTAGGCACGTGCACTGCGCAATGGTGGAGAGCACAACGCTCTCTGCTATGTGTGTGTGATGTATGATGCATGTTGCCTGCCTGTCAGGTAATGTACATAAAGAGTGTAAACATTCACATCTCGAAAACAGTACAGTCTAGCGTAATAACACAAGACAACCTTTTTTGTTACTTTTAACATGCTGTTTATTATCCATCATAAATTTTTGAATATCAATTCGCATAATGAAATTTCACGCAACAGGGTGGCAATCCCCATTATTTCCATGACCTAAGTTTATGACAATGACATTATTTGCTGTCAATTTTAATTTAATGGCACACTATCCAAACACTCACAGTTCCCAGTTAAATATGTCCCGTGTTATTTTCAATACACCAGTTTATCTTCTCCACTTTTGCGAGCTTGTACCGCCATTAGGAGGCATTTTCGGCCATAGGTTGACTACATGTTTTCACATTAGTTTTTCGTGAGGAATCACCTGCCAAAGTTTATTTGTGAACAACCTGTGTAAGTAAACAATAAAGTTGTATTCTACATACAAAATTACCCCTTAAGATATAACACCAAAATTCCCAATCAATGATTTTTAAATATTAAGAAGTCAACATTTGAAAATTAAATCAAATTCTAGATTGGAGACACAGGACAGAAGTTTAGAAAACTTTACAGCTATCTAATGACACATTTAATACTTTTTTTCTTTTCTGAACATTAATTACCATCACATGCGAAAAAAAATGTTTTCAGAGCCCTGAGTTGAAATTTTATTTAAGGACAGGATTATTTTACAAGTTATAACACATGATTATCATGTTACACATGCACACAAGCATATGGAAATTCACAAAACATGGAAACTACTTTAAATAGAAAAAGTAGCTGCATTTATTGCAAAGTAACAGTAATGAATAAAGTTGCGATAACACCATGTAAACAAACACATACTGATACAGATGCTCTCTGTTTAGCAAGTGTAGTGTCATAAGACACCCAAATGCTTGATGTTCTCTTGGAAAAAAAAAGTAATAATTTTATTACATTATAAATTTTATTATAGAGTCTGTATGTAAACTTTCTCCAACATAGATATGTAGCATTTAGCGAACAACAATCACATTTTCCCCACTCAATGCACCTTTACCAAACCTGAGTGATGAGCCAGACGCCTCTGCGAGCTAGTGTTTCATCTGGGTACATCTGTAGATGAGGGATGAAGAAGAGCAATTGAGAGTTGGAGGGAGGGGGAGAAACTGGTGCAAACAATAGCTTTCTTCACTGAATATTGCTGTGCATAACTAACACCAGCATATATGAAGGGATATTAACAAAGTTATTCATTCCTCTGTCTCTAGTTTTGGGGAATGGTGGTAGTGAAAATTAATATTGTAATTCCTTCCTCCAAACACTTGTGAATGCACAAAACGAGAAATATAAAGCGCTGAAGGTCAGTTATGTTTGTTATTTTTCACAGTGTTGGCCTAGTTAGGTAAGAATTGTAGCCAGTTTAACGGGCTGAACTACAACTATTTCAATATTCCTGCTTACTATAATTTTACATTTAAACTGATAAGTAATATCTGAACTATTTTAATTGTGGTTATTTAATAAGTGATGTGGGACAGAGCTGCTTTCCCTTGACACAGACTGGCATGCCATTCATTCCACAACACACATGACACTCTAATACCACACTGAAAGCACAAACAAACAAGAAAGTGCAAAAGAGTGCAATGCAGCATAGAGCAATGCAGTGCAGCACAAAGCAGTGCAGTGCATGCAAATGCGCTCATAATGCCTTCCACTCCTCCCGGAAGGTTGGACCCGTCCAGGGAGTGGGTATGGGAAATTCATTATCAGTGTCTGGCAACAAGTTTTTTTGTATGAGTCGGAAAAATATCCTGAAAGTAGAACTTAAGCAGGGCTTCAGAAAAGTTGGGANAAGGTTGGACCCGTCCAGGGAGTGGGTATGGGAAATTCATTATCAGTGTCTGGCAACAAGTTTTTTTGTATGAGTCGGAAAAATATCCTGAAAGTAGAACTTAAGCAGGGCTTCAGAAAAGTTGGGAGTAACAATGAATGGAACATATTTAATTTACCAGATTAATTAGAATTTCTATTACTATACGCTGTTCACAGTTAATTGAGTGCTTTTGAAAGCCATGCTCAAGACCAACCTTTCTCATTTTGTATCCTTCTATCATATGTAAAATTTCCATTGCCATGGGCTTAATGAATTTATTCACGTGTCAATAAAGTGAAAATGTGAAATTGTAAGGAATTTAAATGTATTACTAATATGCTTATTCATTCTGTGATGTGTATAAAGAAAAAAAAAACAACTTGTTTTGCTATTAATTTTAACAATACAATGTCAAGACTTGGAACAATTTTATTTCATTCACTGCCAACTTAACTGAGAGCCTGCACATCTGTGTGTACTTTAGCACAACGCGCTTGATGGCCAGTGATTTTTTTCAAAGGTTAGTTTCAAAAGTACTCACTTTACTGTGAACAGCCTAAATAAATAATTACAGTCCATTTTTATACACATGTATCAGCCCTTGATATACAACTCTGTCAGCAAGGTTGTTGCCTTTTTTTGGTTATTCCGTAACCAGACTAACTCGACTACAGGCTTGTTTTTTCACAGTGAGATTACTGATTTCATCTGCCATGTTAGCCATCCCCCTCCCATTTAAATTAATTTCAAGAGTAGTAAACAATTTCTCTGAAAGCTAAAAACATCAATTATGTTCACGCCGTACCAGGCAGTTCTTGATTTTTTCATTCATAGGACTGGTTTCTTTATTTACACATTAACTTTAGCTACATTTGTATGACAAAAAGATGGTAATAAGGTAATACAATTTCTAGTTACAGTACATTGGAAGCTTCATTTCTGTCATTGCCACTTGACTGTAGAAACACCAAAGTTTTTTGTTGCTGTTTTACATTCTTGAACCTCCTCAGTGTAAAGTTAGTGAGGTTTACAAGGACAATGGTGATAAGCAAGGACATTTACAGATGGGAGGGGCAAGAGCTAGAGGCAAAATATAAATATCTAGGGGTTGTATTGCAGGGAGACCTTAGATAAAAAAAAACAGGTGAAAAGGGTGGTTGCCTAGGGAAGAAGGGTTTAGAGTATGCTGGGGAGGGCACTGCGAGGTGAAGGAAAAGGTATATGGCACAATGGTACTGCTGATGTTGGAATATGCGGCAGCAATATGGGAGGTGCAGGAGCTGGAGGAGGTACAAAGGGCAGCAAGATGGATGAAGGGAAAGTGGAAAAGGAAGGGTTAGGATGGTGAGGATGAAGGGAACTATAGGCCATCAGTGATGATGGAGATGGGATGGAGCTCATTGAAGGACAGGAGGTGAGTTGAAAGACTGGTCAGGATATACAGAATGGTGAATGGAGTATATTCTCATAAACTACTTGTTATAAATTCAAACTTGGCTGGAAACTTATAGCAGTTGAAAGAATACTGTTACAGATGGCAGCTCTACAGTGTGACGCACGGATTATTTATGAACGTGCGCACTATCAGTTGCAACTGGAGACTCAGCAGCTTTTCACAAAGGAATGTTTACAAAGCGTGCCTGTTATGGCTACCAGGCCGTGTGCCACTTCTGATCTTGGGTATCAGGTGTCTGAGATATCATTGGATGAATGTTCTGATCATTACTCCTGCCCTAGTTTCTCTCAGCTTGACTCAGGGTATGTTGAACCTTCCAGATCAAGGCCAGCGATAGTATAAAAGTGTGACAGGCCTCTGAGCCGGGAGTTTATGAGCATCCGAGGTCTGGGTAATCGTGCGACATTAAGCGAGAGACCAACCAGAAAAGAAACTAGTAGCATCGGAAATAACCAGCGAGAGGTAAATCTTACGACTGCGAGCATCAGAGCAGTGAAGAGTACGAATGGCAGAATAGACTATTGGACTGGATGCATGAGTGAAAATTACAAATGACGGTAACAGACAGATTGAACGTGTGTTAATGATGAGTACGAGTTAATGACTTACCAAACAGAGACATTAAGGACACTAATCAGAGTTGAAATAGACAATAAATATTGCACTTACTGAGAAATAAAAAGATTAATAGTGGAGATAGATAGTTTAATGCTATAAATAATAGCTGTGTGAATAAATTAAAAATTAAATTTAGCTCTTTTATATTTATTAAGATCTCCATTCCTCATGAACTCAGATATGCCCCTCAGGCATCTTGTAACAATTTCAATGTACAGTTTACTGAATGCATTTTTCTGAGAATGCCTACATGTTTTTGTGCAACATGGTAATTTTTTTTGTGTATTCAGTTATTGGTTTTTCCTTAAAGAGTATTTTTACTCATAGATAGAGACTTGCAAAATTTAAGTTATCTTTTGGTGAGAGGACAGACTCCACTGCCTTATAAACAAGTGGGCACTCTCCATGGTTTCATTGGCCACTGCACTTTAATCAAGGTCATCTACCTGCTTGACCTCCTTATAAGAGATTGCCCAATCCTCTGCTAAACTAATATTACTGGTTCAAAAGTTCTCAGAGGCATGCCTGACATATTTCCGGCCAAGGACTGAACTGGGTCGAACGCACAGTAATTTGCAGTTCAGTTTGTCCTTAAATAATAACGTAAATTTTGCAGGTCTCTACTCATACATGATTCACAGTTATTCTGTTGTGTTGAGAGCAATATTTTGCTCTTTTTATGCTAATTTGTATCAACTGTTTTTACCCACAATTTCCTTGTCTCCACTACAGAGATTGTTATGATGTAAACTGATATGGTGATACATGTGATGTAAGTAATGATGTAAGCATCCTGGATAGTGGTGAAAGAGTGAATATGTTGGTAGGTAGTGAAATTTTATTACGTATGCAAATAATTTATGTAAGTAGGAAAAATGATAAAATGACCAAAGAAAGACATTAAATACAATTAATAAAGATTTTATTAAAGAACATAATTAAATTAAAATAATATTTAATTTTATACAGTTAAAAAATATATATTCATTGTCATATAAAACTGAGTCAAATATATTTAAATTAAATTAATCTATTTCCATTGGTTCTTCTGATGGTGATTGAATGGGCATGTGAGTTACAAGCAGTTTGTGATAACTGAAATATGATACAAATAGTCTTGTAGAAACGTTATGAAAATATTGCGTAAATACAGCATCAATGGTGGTGCCATGTCGTGTTGTAGAAACCGTAGGGTCATTATTTTAAGGATAGATATAAATCCTGGGTGCAAATAGTTAATAAGTGTACCAGAATTTTCTAAGCTGAAATTGACGTTAAAGTCTCCACTTAAAATCATTGGTAACTTATCCTCACCTCTACCCATATAAGTCCCTCCAACTGTTGTATACGGAAATAGTGTACGGTTTAAATAATTTTCTTTGACGGCCAACTTCATACTGTCAAATTTCGTTACTCTGTGCGCGCGCAACTTCCATTGCACACTAAAATTTTACCCTCAATGTGCCAAAAGAAGTATAACTTAATAAAGTAATACCTACAAAAATTAACCTCAAATACTTGAGAACACTTTCAAAATTTTATTATACAATCTGTGTCACTAACAAATTTTTGCGCAGCACAATGTAAGTAAAATTAATTAATAATAAAAAAAAAAGCACAGAGAGAGAGAGAAAGAGATAAAGAAAGAGAGAGAGAGAAAGAGATAAAGAAAGAGAAAGAGATTACAATATTACCTTCTTTTGTACAGCTGATATAGAGATAGGCTATGACAGAACATAGCAAAATGTAACACAACATATACACTTTAAATCATATTGAAATTAATTCAAGATCTACATAAATTACACATATGTACCCTGGTTCAGCATATGACATTAATTACCTTAATATGAGTAAAGTCAAGACACATTAACATTAAACACTTGTGAACATCTATAATTAATAGCAATTATTAATTTCAAATTGTATTTCATACTGAGAATGGATGTGACTCATATCCAAAAATTTTCTGAGCAACATAAAATTTAATCTCTCACTTTCTCTCAAAACTAATAAATTCCAAGATTATCATTAAATTTCATTCCAACTAGCTTCAATAAAAGGCAGACTCAATCACAGGACCTCTACGTCAATAAAAAAATTATTAAAATTTCTTCAATACAGGTATTTTGTTAAATATTATTTTGATGATATTCCAAATGCAAAAGAAAATAGATAATGATAGTTTGCTCATACCCAGCCACACAGTTTTACTGTAGAAATGCCTTTAGGACATGGTAGTATCAGCGTCCCTTGGGTGTAATCTTCAATCTTGAAGCAACACTAAAATTGATAATCTGGCGCTTTTAGGCTGCTTATATAACCTGCACACATTTACCAGACTTGGGATAGCTCTCTTCCATCGCCCTGCCTTTAGGATGGGCGGTCAAAATTAAAGATTTAATTAAATTTAACAAGAGACAAAATTGAATGAACTGACCGCTGTCATGTCTAGAGAGTCCCTGGACTTGCTAAATGCAACCCTTTCCTGCTTAACAAAATTAAAGTATAAATAATTTCCTGATAAGCAAATCTTATCTACCAAACTAACATTAGTAATCTCTTGGGACCTAACTTAACAGGATACAATAATCTGGTTTGACAAAGAGAAAACACATGAAATAAAATCCTGCAATTACATAAATCTGTGACCTTAAAACGTTAACTTACTTAAAATTCCGGAAAATTAATGTCAGATGATTAAAATTAAACTGTGATAAACATTTTTACATTCAAAATGATAATGTAAACAAACAGAAAATATTAAACTGGCAGATGTACACATTGAAGTGAACTCATAATATTTACCAATATTAAGTGTCAGTGTGAAATGTAAACAAAGGGCAAATTTTATTTATATCTCCACAACCTATTGTTGGTTGTGCCTGAGTTTAGATTATATGCCGCATGAGGTAGGAGTATTCGGAAAAACAGTTGTTGATTGATTTTCATTCTGTCTGGAAGAATGTGCGAAATGGGTGTCTACATGTGGTAAAATACGTGGAGAAGATAAAAGTAGTGGAGATTGAGGAGTTGCTTTGGAAAGCAAAAATCTGGACGAGACAAGAAAATGTGAGGTATGTGGGTGTTTGGTGGTATAGAGAGATGTAGTGGAGGGATGGGGATGTTCTTGGAAGCAGGTGACAGTAAAAAAAGGAGACATTATTGAAAATAATTAAAAATTGTAGTCATGATGGCAATAGAATTTATAGTGATATGTGGGCTAGTTATGTATGAGTGTTTGAACAGTGAGAAATTTAGGCACCCAGCAATTAATTTACTATAAATATGAATTTAAGGAATATGAAATGGGATGTTCAACAAATACAACTGAAGGCTACTGGAGCACCGTGAAATATTGCTTAGGAAAAGGAAATAAAAGACCAGTGTTGTGATTAGGTAAGGTTAGGTGTAATATCTGAAGGGGCAATGAGTATTGTTTGTATTATATAATTATAAAGGCAGTGGATGGTATCATGTGCAAATTTGAAGGATGTAATAGACATTGTTGTTCTTAGGTTATGTTAGGATAGTGCTCTGTAGTTGCAATGCATCGTAGCAGTTTTTATTCAGCAATAGGATTGTACTGGATGGAATTGTGTAATGGTTTGTAGGGTGTAATAAACAGTTTTGTTAGGTAAAGTTAGATAACTGTAGTAACAACACTAATTGTAAAGAAAAATTGGATTGCAGTTGACAATTTTGTACAAGGTTTAGAATGGTGTTATAAATAGTGTAAAAGGTAGATAAAGTTAGTCGTGAAAAGTGAATACCACTTTTGAAGGATAGTCCGATTGCAGAGGAAGGTATCGTAAAATAATTTTAAGGGTTTAGTAGAGAGTGTTATATGTAGGTCTTTATCGGGTAGTATATTTGGGTGGGTGAGCAAATGTGTATTTCCCAATACGACATATGGTATTGCTAAGTACACTTGGGCTAAAGTGTACTTAGCAATACCACATTTGGTACTGCATAGTGCGCTTGGGTGGAAGGACTCAAATATATTTCTTGGTACTGCATATGGTATTGCGTAGTGCACTAATCCCTCACCTGATTTGAAATTCATGTCTACAGAATAATTAAATATTTATGCAAACAAAAAAAAAAAAACAGTATTTATATGTCTATGATGTATTGTTTATAACAGAAATGATTCTTAATGATTATCCTTTAAGTGTTTGGGAATACAGAATTCTATTCATGTTTACTAAAATCAGAAGCATTATTGAACATCAATATGCCACTGCTGTTGCAACTTACTGAAAAAGTTAAGATTTTCTGATGATTTAGTAAAAAGAATTTCATGCATGTTTTTTTCCATTAACACATCCCCTTTTCTGTGATTAGTGATCGGTGACATGGATAAATATAAGAAAAAACTAAGGTAGTGAGGTTTACCTGGAAGAAGGTGATAAGCAGGAGCATGTANGGTGACATGGATAAATATAAGAAAAAACTAAGGTAGTGAGGTTTACCTGGAAGAAGGTGATAAGCAGGAGCATGTACATATGGGAGGAGCAAGAGAGAGAAGAAGCAGCATAATATAAGTATATAGGGATTGTATTGCAGGGAGACCTCAGATGGAAAAAAACAGGCAGAAAGAGTGGTTGCAAAGGGAAGAAGGGCTTTAGGTATGTTGGGAAGGGTGCTCAAGGGAGTCAGCAGTGAGGTNCAGAAAGAGTGGTTGCAAAGGGAAGAAGGGCTTTAGGTATGTTGGGAAGGGTGCTCAAGGGAGTCAGCAGTGAGGTGAAGGGGAAGGCATATGGGACAATGGTATGGCTGATGTAAGAATATGCTGCAACAGTATGGGACCCGTACGTGGAGGTGGAGGTGCGAGAGTTAGAGAAGGTGCAAATAAGGACAGCAAAATGGGTGAAGGGTAGGTGGAGAAGACAGGGGCCGGATGGTAAGGATGAAGGGAACTATAGGCCATTAATGATGATGAAATAAAAGAGGTGGAACTCATTGAAGGACAGGAGGAAAGTTGAAAGGCTGGTCAGGATGTACAGGATGGTGAATGTAGAGGGAGGGTGGTGAAGTTTATGCAGCCAGCTAAGTAAGGGGGTGTTTAGAGGGAGAGGAAACAACAGTAAGAAGCTTCAGAGGGTGTGGAAAAGAATGAAGTGGGGTAGGCAGTCTATGATTGTGAGGTCTGTGAGGGAGTGGAATGTGTTGCGGGAGGAATTGGTATCTGCGAGGGGGGTTGCGAAGTTCAGGAAGGGCATGAAAGTGGAGTTTGGTAGAGTAGGGGAGAGGTGAGAGAGCTCGCCACCGGGCAGTAGCCCAATTGCGGGTGTTGTTTGTTGTTATTATTATTATTATTCTCTATCTCATATAAGTTGGCCAGATTCTGACAGTCAGTGAGTGGCAACTTAACGTATACGAAACAAACAAAGTGCCATTTATATAATCTTGTATCAACTGATGCACGAACAAACAAAAGTTAATATTATGTTGGCTATTCTGAGTGCACTGCCGACGCACCTTACACAAGCAGGAAATAAGCGATAAGAAAGAATTCCAAGATTAATTGATACATTTTATTTTACATGGACATAAAACAGCGGTTTNCAGGAAATAAGCGATAAGAAAGAATTCCAAGATTAATTGATACATTTTATTTTACATGGACATAAAACAGCGGTTTATAGTGTTAGAAACTAAACGTCGTATTAAAGTAGAAATGTATAGGTGTTCAAAATGAAAGGCACATTAAAACTATCTGTACCCAAATGACACAATTTAAAAATCTTTTTCACATCTTAATCACCCCTCTCCAACCAAGCTTTCCTTACGTGCTTGATATTAATTCCAAAAGCATACAGAAATATTGCATAATATTGTTGAATTATTTTTTCTAATGATTTGACGAAATATATTTCAAATTCGTGTCGTTCCGTGCTAGTAATAGAAAAATAGCCAACTTTAAAAAAACCTGATCTATTGAGCAAGCAGCTCATTTTTCGCTCTGATATGTTGTGCGCGTCATCCATTGGATCTTTTCCGAAGCATTATCAGTCAGAAAAGAATAACTTCCGTCCTTTTGAGTGCAATATATAACAAATTTACGAACAGATAACAATAGATTTATTTTTCAAGATATCTGCNCAGGAAATAAGCGATAAGAAAGAATTCCAAGATTAATTGATACATTTTATTTTACATGGACATAAAACAGCGGTTTTTAGTGTTAGAAACTAAACGTCGTATTAAAGTAGAAATGTATAGGTGTTCAAAATGAAAGGCACATTAAAACTATCTGTACCCAAATGACACAATTTAAAAATCTTTTTCACATCTTAATCACCCCTCTCCAACCGCGCTTTCCTTACGTGCTTGATATTAATTCCAAAAGCATACAGAAATATTGCATAATATTGTTGAATTATTTTTTCTAATGATTTGACGAAATATATTTCAAATTTGTGTCGTTCCGTGCTAGTAATAGAAAAATAGCCAACTTTAAAAAAACCTGATCTATTGAGCAAGCAGCTCATTTTTCGCTCTGATATGTTGTGCGCGTCATCCATTGGATCTTTTACGAAGCATTATCAGTCAGAAAAGAATAGCTTCCGTCCTTTTGAGTGCAATATATAACAAATTTACGAACAGATAACAATAGATTTATTTTTCAAGATATCTGCNGCTTCCGTCCTTTTGAGTGCAATATATAACAAATTTACGAACAGATAACAATAGATTTATTTTTCAAGATATCTGCATAAATTTTTAAAGTAACATACATTTTGTGTATGGCAAATTTTGAGTACTAGTAATTTCTATTCAGCAGGTAAGCATTCGTTTACGTAAATTATATGCCATCTTGTTCTCCCAAAAACCCATTTCCTTGTTTCTGAAGAAAGCGGGACATGCATGAATAGTTTTTAAGCAATTCTAGCTTTATTCCACGTCACATATTTCCAACTCGAATATATTAGCTGTAACATCCAACGTGTGATAATAGCTACAACTACCGTCTCACAAATGTTATCCCAAATTCACTGTCTTGGACAAATTAAAATAGAGTTAGTAAATATTAAATTTTTTGCAAGGTTTTATATTTTTACTTATATAAGCTACTAATTTATTTACAAAGATGTCAGTCTAAAATAGCATAAATTTCTTTAGCATTACAGTACAGTGGCAAGTGGATTAGTTGACAGTGTGTTGATAAAAAATACTGCCTCCACTTGGCGCACCAGCTGATGGCAGAAGGATAGGTAGTCGGATGTCGATATGCTTAAACAGTGGTACTACTTTCGCAGACCTGTCAGAATCTGGCCAACTTGTATGAGACAAGAGTATATTAACTGGCTCTAGTACTCAGATGTACAGCAAAATTACACAAACATGTAGTTTCCAAAAAAAAAAAAAAATGACAATATTTTACTGCCTATGCTAAAAACGCGCATATTAACCAAAGGTGTAATATTGTGTATATTGCTTTGAATACTGTGAGAAAACCAATACTAAGGCATTTTACTGAGAATGTAACTAGTGTGTTAACCATCCAAAATCATAGTACATAGCCATGCAAATGTGTTTACAGTGGAAAATTTGAAAAATATATGCGATATACGTTTGCAGTTTGGTTTATGCAGGTAAGCACTAACAAAGCGTGGGGACTAGCCTCAAGCTTGTCTTAATCGCCTGCGCCTGGCCTGGGCATATTTCTGGCTCATGCGGACCAATTATTGAAGGTACGGCTCCTAAGAAACAAAATCATTTTTCAAAACACACGAAAGCCATTAGAATGAGGTTAACATTAATTAAATATCAATGTTTTGATCACAATTACTTTTGCACACTTACGATATATGCACACATTTTCAAGTAAAATATAACACCTACTGTTTAAAATAACCTCGACTGCTCGATTCAACACATACTCATTGAAAAAGAAATTCACAAACAATAAACCAAATATAAACAAATTGCGCCCCCGCCAAGAGACAAAAACTTCGATATTTTTATTACAACCTTCTACAATAAAAGGGAACATTCTAACACTGATCAAGAGCAATCAGGTGAACATACATCAGAGTGACAAATCGCATTTCAATGTCTTTGGAGCGCAGAAAATATCGATAGAAATGAGAGCTATAAGTGATGTAACTAGATGACAATTACCTTGAATGAATTAGTATATTAGAATATTGTGTTTGTTTGTATACATATTTGGCAGAGAGATAGGAGTGAATGAAGCCATTGTCACGAAGTCAAAGTTTGTTCAAATCAACTCTCTCAGTCATGACATCATCCGAAAGTCTTCATATTTGCGTATTTCACTCCACACATTTTGGCGGAAAAAAATGCATGACTTAAGTTTCCAAAAAACATTTGGGGCTGTTTTCCTAAACATATTGTATTTAATAGTCTAAAGACTCATTAGTGCTAGTTTAACTAGTACAGGTCTAAACCTGTGAGTATGGCAGACTAACATTTCGTATTCAGAAGCAACTTTCCAATTACTTTATGCTGAGATCATAATAGCGTGACATATGCCAAGTGAAAAACACGAAAAAACAAAAATAACAAAAAAAATAATTAACTTGGGCATTAGATTTTATTAGTGATAATGTGACTGTAATTACACACAGGTATAAGAGTAAATTGCATTACTTTTTAATATTGAGTATCATAGCACATGAAAAAGCCTACCACCAAAAAATATTGAGGGTTAAACAAATTTACAGACCAGTTGCAACTGTGCTGCCGATAAATTGTAAATATACTTTAATCATAAATCTTAAGCACTTGCGATTTATGTCGCGATTAAGTCACAAATATATCCATGCTCATTGGCTGGAAAATTATTTTATTCACTTTGCGCTGATCACTATGTGTCTGTCTGGCTATTGTGATTAAAAAACTAACGATGAGGTAGACTGCTTATTTGTCTTCTGTACATGTACCCACCATTGACATACGCAATCAAACACAACTGTCAAAGTCACATTGACAACAGTGATAAATGTTTACATGAACCAAGTGTCCCCATATGTTCTTGTGACTACTTGCACCTCCGCAGTCACTTACACCACCTAGCCGATAGCAGACCGAAGTGAACAATCGGCCGCGAGTACGTCAGTATGATTAAGAGAATGGGAAACACCAGCCTCGTCATCATAAACTACGTTACTCAAGTAACCATCTTGAGTTATTTACCTCAAGAGGTAACTCTTGGGAGGAAATAACAAACGGCTGAACACTTGTACAGTGACTGTGGGCCGATGACGTGATGACAGTGGCTGTGACAGACCCTGCAGGAGTGATCCACGTCAAGATAATGGGCCAGCAGCAAACATTCACCGGAAGACAACACGTATAACCTACATCAACAGAGACTCCTTGCCGCCCTCATGGTGAGTGACAAAATCAATTGAATTTTATAAGCACAAGAAATTATTGACGTCATATGCGATGTGCGGGGTGTGAAATGAAGGAGTGTTGTAAATTACTGTTACCTGATCTGTAACGAAGTTAGGGGGTGAGCCTGCAGGCAAGTGGAATATATGTCCATACACTGTCGCAGAACGACAGTTTATTCTCAGCAGCTCTCTCCTGCACCTTTGTGAGCTGGATCTCACTGCCAACGCCAACGTCTTTGCGACCTACGAGAACCTGACGTGAACCACGCGTCCACGAGCATCTTGTGCCCACTATGATCACCGCAGTGACAACAACTACGCCAGCTACACCAGACCGCACCAACCCCATCAGGCCAACAGTGCGTAGTGCTGGTCGACAAGAACGAAACTTGCACCTTCTTGTCAACAAGGATTACGTAACAAAAGAGACCGCTCTACTCATTTATTAAAAGAGGTAACTATTTTAATAAATGGGTAGGCGATCCGAAACGGCATTTACCCCAAAGCCACAGTCATTGGGCGCACTGGCAATTGGTAGTTGCTTTGTAGCAGCTCGCACAGTGACCTACAATGCAACGCACCACCAATTAACGCCAAACTGCCTTGTAGGCCGAAGCTGAAATGAAAAGTGCCCCAAAGTGTCACCCAGTAGTGTGCATCATTTTTAGAAACACATTAAACACCATCACCACATTCACAGTTACAGCCAGGAGTGTGTTTTATTGTATTAACAGCAATCGAGCATTGCATTCCACACCACTCTACCCAGGTGGGCTCGTCCATCCCTTCAGGAGACAGCCATCTGAAAACACACTGTAGCCAGTAAAATGCAGATACGCCATAGATAGTGAAATTCAAACACTTTTTACGAGAAACATAATATTGCATTTAATGTGTATGTTTAAAAGTACAATTATGTTTTCTAAAAGGGAGATTGCCTATTGACGTGAACCAGGCGTTCACTGGTACCTTTGTGCCCACTGTGACTGCCGCAATAAATGTCCTCCACTCCAGATGCACCACACCAGCAGGCATGTGGGCAAGAGTGATAGTGTATTCAGTGTTATGTAATCAATCAGCGTTCGTCAATATTGTTTATTCAGTGATATGTAATTTATCAGAGTTCACCAATATAATTACGTCAGTGCGACATAATTGATAGGAGTGCATCAGTATAGTTTATTCAGGAATAAATATGTAGTTATTCAGTGTCATAATTATCAAGTGTATTTGTTCCATGTGTGTAAATTGCACCAGTGTCATTAATTATTCAGAGCTTAATAATTTAATAATTATTATTTATTAGTTCAGTGTATCTATTCAGTATTTATTTATATCATATTTATCGTCTTTAAAGACAGTCATCACATACCCAGCCAGCCAGGGACATGTGACATTACTAAGTTGGCAATACAGTGGCTGCTGCGATGCAAATATTTAATATTAATATAACACTGATTTATTGTGTATTTGTGCAAAGTTAATTGTGTTTTATTACAAAGTTGTATAGGGTAATTGTGTTTGATTATGTTAATCGAAGGTATATAATTTTCTTACATCTCATTAGCATTTTTAAGTCGCATTTATGTATCATCTTTCCACCTCTTGGCATCGGCCGCACTCAGGTAGCGGGAGCAGGCGCAGTTGTCAGCCAGTACGCTTCATCACTTCAACGCGGGCCGACGTGGTAAGTCTCTCGCTTCACAAGAACCTCGGTGCCAGCCCCCGAGGCTGCAACCTCGCTCAGTAATCGTATCATTACATCATCCGCGAAATAACATGTATTTTATGTTACATCGCACCGAGGGGAGAGCAGCGACATGCGCCTTAATTAATCGTAATTCATTAGTGTGTTACATTGTACGACCACGCGGTTCACCACATGTCTGTTCAGTTAAGTGTTCAATAAAATAATCATCTTTCATATAACCAATAGTGCATTCATTAATCCGGGCGTGCGCAGCGGCCATACAGCTCGCATTTTCCTATTATCTGACGGTGTGTTACCTCGAGTTCCCTAGGGTGATTAACCACGACCCGATCTCATTGCTCAACACTGAGTTGGCGCCTGGTACTTTCACAGCTCGAGGAACACCACGCGCCCAACCGTCTCCCTTCAACAACGGGCGTACCGAGCACATGTCACTTTAAGGACCTCCATCCTAGTAACATGGTATTTAGTACTGTGGCATTCCCTGTCAACTTTACAACTGCAATCTTAATAGACATTTGTTACTCAATGAGGGTGTCACCAATGTGTTTATCTAACTAATACAATGTTTCACCATTACAATCATATCACCTAGTGTTAATGTTATGTTTCATCAGTCGCCATTTGACTTCAGTTCTCATCACACGTGCCGGCAACCGATGTCACTCGGCCAGTTCATCTCAGTGCTCAGATCAGACCGGCGGCGTTGGTCACCCATTCCGCGAGCCACCTTGGTACCATCATTTAGGATGTAATCACTTCACTGCAATATTAAATTAATTAACCGGAACATATCTTTTCTTTCTTTTATGTACCAAGGGGAGAGCCACCCGACCACTCAACACAGAGCTTAACACTAGCGCATATCAACATAATACCTGGTTTATTTCACGCTAAGATCACTGGCAGGCCATAAGTACTTGGTCCATTTTCACGCATTATTCACATGTAAGTAAGCACAGTGAATAAAACACTTTACAAAGTTCAATTTGTGTCAATTAATTATAGGTTACTACACTCTATGTAGCATCACCCACAATTTCATAGTATATTTCAGGCGTACAAGACAGACTACATTTTCACCATAAGGTATAAATAGTGCAACAGTAAGTACATGGCAACATCATCAACAAACTATCGGAGATATCCAGGCCCCACTGGGCCATCGACCGGACGACACTCATAATTAATTCTCCACTGGGATATGTTACTAGGCAATCAAAAACTCAACCAGCCCTGGGCAACCTCGACGTCAAACCTTTTCAAGACTTTTACCAGTAACAACCGAAGAAGTCTTTAACACCCTTCAACATGCACTAGCCATCTGGTAGCACCACCCTAGTCCCTCCTGAACAACATCATTGAGTTAGTTAGGGTGCATTGGTACTATAGCTATCTAGCCACATCTTTTCTTGTTTAGTTTAGACCCAGTGGGTCACCTGGTGTTTGCAGTCTAAATTCCATTTTAATTCCTGGTTAGTTAGGAGGTAGTACGTGCCACTGTGTCTATTCCTAATGGAATAAACATGTTTTGTATATAACCTCTGAGTATTGAGTCTAGCGTGACTGTGTCTTTCATCCCCAATAGACGTGAGCCCACCAGGGAAAAGCAGGAGACTGAGTCATTTCAAACCCAATTGCCGATGCTAGTGTATGACTGCGGGCTCCCTTAACAGGGCTCCCATACATGAGAAACACATCCATTAGACAGCCACCCCTCCTGTGCATCCGGTGAGCAGTATAGTAGAACAACAACCACTAGAGACTCAATTCACAAGGTGGCTAGTCAACCAACCCAGACAATTCACACCATCCATTGTGTTGAACTGTCGCCAGAAAGAGTGATAGACTGGTTATGGAGGTCTACCCAACTTAAGACCACACCCATGTTGTTGTCGGACATCCAGGGTAAACCCACTGCTCTAATCAACATGCTGAACTGTCGCAGATTGGAGTAATCGTGTACGACTCTGGTTGGCTTGACCTCGGCTTGGCTATACACCTAGCTATGGCTCATCGTCACCATCGTGGAGCCGACTTTAGTACATACCCTTATGCCATATACCCATAGGAGTGTTAAATAGTGGCCTACTAGGAAGGCAGTAACTGCCTCCGAATCCAACTTGAGCTATAACCCAGCTCCAACTGCACTTTACATAATCCACTGGGAACGAGTTCAAGTCATCCGATAGTTGGATAGGCCTCACATTCCAGCTCCCTCCCCCTCTTTATTTCAACCACCATTCAAGACCACTGGCCATCCTTATCCGTTCGTAACCGACTTCCATCAGGGATGTTACATACTACCGNACATAACCCACTGGGAACGAGTTCAAGTCATCCGATATTTGGATAGGCCTCACATTCCAGCTCCCTCCCCCTCTTTATTTCAACCACCATTCAAGACCACTGGCCATCCTTATCCGTTCGTAACCGACTTCCATCAGGGATGTTACATACTACCGGAAGCTACCGAACCCATGGTTCCAGAGCACCAGGATCAACAGCCCTCCACGGGCACCCTTCAGCACTGCCTCCGCCCAAGGAATGGGCACGAGTTCCAGCCAACCTCAGCAGCAACAGCGGTCGAGTCAAGAGCTGCCACGGGCCACGTCCAATACAGGTAAACCAGTGGATGTGTGCCAACCAGTAAAACGAAGGGCAGTCAAGTCCACAGCTGACTTTATGCAATGCAATCCAACTACACGCCCTAGAATATAAACGGGCCGAGGTCTAGTTAGTAGTCGGTAAAGCCAGCCAAGCATATAGCCCATATATTTTACCAAAACAAAACTTGCCCGACTGTGACGTCATCGTCAGTCACCTATTGTCACGTGTCATGCTATTGATATACACCAAGTCTCTTAGTGAATTCATAAGATGTTTTTATTTGCCTTGCACCAAGTGATAGGCATCAGAGAATTAGGGCAAAATTTATTATAGAGAACGACAACGACATCGGCCACCTGGCTGTTACTTTTTTTGATTATGCCCCCAGGAGGTTGGAAAAAATGCTCAGAACTAAGTGAACATAAAATAATTGTGATAAAACAGCCTAGGAAAATTGTCGTTTAGTTAGAAAAAAGTTAATAAGTCTGTTATAAATGATTTAGTATAGTTTTGAAGGCTGTTGTGAAACTCCCATGCAGACGTGATTGGCANAAAGTTAATAAGTCTGTTATAAATGATTTAGTATAGTTTTGAAGGCTGTTGTGAAACTCCCATGCAGACGTGATTGGCATGAGCTGCTTTCTGCATCCACCATTCTTCAGTCTCATCTATAGCTCCACTGGGGTTATAGGCATGTCGCTTCTAGAGGCNCATGAGCTGCTTTCTGCATCCATCATTCTTCAGTCTCATCTATAGCTCCACTGGGGTTATAGGCATGTCGCTTCTAGAGGCATTCAAAATTTTCCCTCAACTGTTATTTTAGTTTCTACTGGTACAAAATATTTCTGGAACTTTTGTTTTTGCCTCTAGTTCTAACCCAGTGAACTCCCTTATACAGCTTGGTTCAAGGGAATTTTAGTTTTACATTTACAAACACTGCCAAGTTTTGGGCGTGTGATTGCCCAGCACATGGCAGGTCGCTTCAAATTTTGTAATACTTGTGCACGTGCACATAATGAAGTTTTTCTGTTTACTCAGGCTCATAAAAAAGGGTGGGAGTGAGTGGGTTTTGTATTTCCATGTCAAGTGTAATGTTGTGCGGACTGTATAATTTTATGGACTCAGTCAAATATCACACCAGTGCAACACATCTTTCTATTCGATGTAGTAAGTACCGTTACTAGGATAGCACTGCATCACAGTGCGAGGAAGATGGCAGGCGCCACTGCCTAAACAATGGTGTTAGAAGTTCGAGGAGTATTTCCTTTTATCCTGTCGACCATCTACGTAACATATCACAACCGAGGAGGCTCGCCACACCGAATCTCCTTGTCCCTACTAGGATATGCTAGACGGCACCTGCGAGCACAGACATAACATTACGATAGTAATCGGCACCTTTGGCTCGTCACAGGTCGCTTGCCGAACACCTTGCCAGCCAGAAAAACTCCTGTGATAGCAACAGAAGGTTTCTGTATTCCGGAAAATAGGAAAGGAAAATGGTAAGATTGCACCTGAAAAATAAGGAAAACAAAAATTTAATTTCGGTGGACATACTGTAATATCCTTTATCATTTCTCCAAGCTCCCCTCGATTTAACGAATATTTATTATAACGAGTTGTAACCCTAGTTATTACAACAATTATCAAACCAACCTAATTCATATTATCTCTAAGTAGGCATAGCCTAAACCACTTACAATGTTACTTAAAAATGAAAATTTCTTCACTAGTGTACGCGCTTCAAATTTCCACCCTCCCATAGCAAGCAGTTATCACCACTTCCTCCAACTAAATATGAGTGCTCCACCCACACTAAAAAGTTTTCACTATAACTGAAATGTTAAGCCCTATCTAAAATTCTAATAAACTGTCATTACCATTAAAATTTAAANAAAAGTTTTCACTATAACTGAAATGTTAAGCCCTATCTAAAATTCTAATAAACTGTCATTACCATTAAAATTTAAAACAAACATTAATACTTTGCTTGGTAACGATATCTATATTGATTAAATAATAATTTTCCTGTATTAATGTAATAGTCTGCTTGATAGATAAATAAATAAATAAATTTAAATTCAAATATAAACAAAATTGCTTGTATACCTTGAATTCATTTTTGTATAACCATAAATACTTCATACAATTAGTTCTTAACTAATGACGTTGTCGAGGTCACCAAGGGCTGGTCGAGTGTAGAATTGCCCGGCACCATAACCCAGTGGAGAGTTAGTGATGTGNAAAAGTTTTCACTATAACTGAAATGTTAAGCCCTATCTAAAATTCTAATAAACTGTCATTACCATTAAAATTTAAACCAAACATGAATACTTTGCTTGGTAATGATATCTAAATTGATTAAATAATAATTTTTNAATACTTTGCTTGGTAATGATATCTAAATTGATTAAATAATAATTTTTCTGTATTAATGTAATAGTCTGCTTGATAGATAAATAAATAAATAAATTTAAATTCAAATATAAACAAAATTGCTTGTATACCTTGAATTCATTTTTGTATAACCACAAATACTTCATACAATTAGTTCTTAACTAATGATGTTGTCGAGGTCACCAAGGGCTGGTCGAGTGTAGAATTGCCCGGCACCATAACCCAGTGGAGAGTTAGTGATGTGGGTCGTTCGGTCGACAGTCTAGGGAGCCCTCCATCAGTTTGCATATGATGTTGTCACGCACTTACTGTTACACTATTTACACCAAATGACGAAACCGTAGGCTGTCTTGTATGCTTGAAATACACTAGAAATTGCATGAGGTACTACAAAGGGCGTAGTGCCCTATGTACCCCAGAGGACCATAATCAACACACATTGAACTTTGTAAAACTGTTTATTCACTGTGCTTGAATACATGTGAATAGTGAANGAGTTAGTGATGTGGGTCGTTCGGTCGACAGTCTAGGGAGCCCTCCATCAGTTTGCATATGATGTTGTCACGCACTCACTGTTACACTATTTACACCAAATGACGAAACCGTAGGCTGTCTTGTATGCTTGAAATACACTAGAAATTGCATGAGGTACTACAAAGGGCGTAGTGCCCTATGTACCCCGGAGGACCATAATCAACACACATTGAACTTTGTAAAACTGTTTATTCACTGTGCTTGAATACATGTGAATAGTGAANGGAGGACCATAATCAACACACATTGAACTTTGTAAAACTGTTTATTCACTGTGCTTGAATACATGTGAATAGTGAAAGAAAACAGACCCAGCAGTGTGAAAATGAGCGTGGTTTTATGCGGAAAACGGTAGCATTAAGCTCTCTGGTGAGAATGTGGGTGGTTTTCCCCTCGGTACTTAAAATAAATGTTCCGGTTAATTTATTAACGAATGCAGTGAAGTTATAACAGCCTAAATGACGGTACCAAGGGGGCTCGCGGAGCAGGCGACCTACGTCGCCATTCTGAGTCAAACTGACAGAGTGACATAGGCTTCTGTCACGAGTGACAAGAACCGACGTCAAATGCCAAATTGTAAAACATGACATGAACACTATATAATTTTATGGCAGTGGTGAAAAATTGTATAAATTAAATGAACCACATTGGTGACACCCAGGTTGATTAACAAGTGTCTGTTAAGGTTGTGAAGTTGACNATTGTATAAATTAAATGAACCACATTGGTGACACCCAGGTTGATTAACAAGTGTCTGTTAAGGTTGTGAAGTTGACAGGGAGTGTCACCGCACTAAATTACATGTTACAAGGATGGAGGCCTTTATAGGGAATCTCCCATTTTGAAAACATATTTGCTCTTTTATAACTAGACATTAAATACACTAAAATACTTTTTCGTGAAAAGTGTCTGTATTTAACTTCCAACAGTGTTACCAGGTGGCTCTCTCCTGAAGGGATGGACAAGTCCACCTGGGCAAAGGGGTGTGGGTTGCCTTGCTCGATTGCTCTTAATACAATAAAACATACCCCTGACTATAGCTGTGAACGAGGTGATGATGTTTNTCGATTGCTCTTAATACAATAAAACATACCCCTGACTATAGCTGTGAACGAGGTGATGATGTTTGGAAAATTGCTGCGCACTACTGGTTACACTTTGGGGCATTTAGCAGTTCAGCTTCGGCATACAGAACACATCGACGCCACTTGGTAGAGCATCACAGAGTATGTTGCGGCTCGATCTGCTACGACGTAACGANAACAGTGTTACCAGGTGGCTCTCTCCTGAAGGGATGGACAAGTCCACCTGGGCAAAGGGGTGTGGGTTGCCTTGCTAGATTGCTCTTAATACAATAAAATATACCCCTGACTATAGCTGTGAACGAGGTGATGATGTTTGATGTGTTTGGAAAATTGCTGCGCACTACTGGTTACACTTTGGGGCATTTAGCAGTTCAGCTTCTTCATACAGAACACATCGACGCCACTTGGTAGAGCATCACAGAGTATGTTGCGGCTCGATCTGCTACGACGTAACGANTCATACAGAACACATCGACGCCACTTGGTAGAGCATCACAGAGTATGTTGCGGCTCGATCTGCTACGACGTAACGACCAATTGCCAGTGTGCCCAATGGCTGTGGCTTTGGGGTAAACACTGTTTAGGATCGAATACCTATTTATTGAAAGAGTTACCTCTTGTAATAAATAAGTAGGGCAGTCTCTTGAGTTAAGTAATTCATGTTGGCAAGAAGATGCAAGTTATGTTCTGTCAACCTGTATTACGGACACTTGACCTGATGTGGCTGGTGCGGCCCGGTGTAGCTTGTGCAGTTGATGTGACTGCGGTATTCAGAGTGGGCTCAAGGAGCTCGTGGACGCGTGGTTCACGTCACTAATAACAAAACCTAAATCCTCTATGCAAGCAAAATAAAATTATTTGTTTTGTTCGATAATAGTTTTCTGCTTGGTTTGTAATAAAAAATTGCCACTACTTTCTCATCTCATCTTTATTAAAACACAACTGAACAAAACCTTAACAACAACTATAACTATCAGAGAACAAAAACAACCCTTAAGTTAACAGGTTTGCCAACATCGCAATACAAAACATACAACAGTNCTATAACTATCAGAGAACAAAAACAACCCTTAAGTTAACAGGTTTGCCAACATCGCAATACAAAACATACAACAGTCAACACCCTTCTGCAGACGTTTAAATTACAAAACCAAAAATTAATAAATTCTTAACGCTCTTAAATGGCTAACAAACAAATCTTTCTCAACAGGTTTCGTAAAAATATCTGCAGGATTTTATATTGAATCAACATATCGTAACACAACAGTACCATCTTGTACTTTGTCTTTAACGTAATGATGATGAACATCAATATGCTTAGTAAGCTTAGAGTTTTCTGCATTCTTAGCAATATTAATAAAACTATAATCATCTTCATAAATAACAAAATTTGGCTGTGTTACGTTAAATTCAGAAAGTAAATACTTTAGCCAACCCCTTCCATTACTGTATGACTTAAGGCCACATATTCAGCCTCTGCTGTCGAGCGACTAACACTACCTTGCTTCTTAGTAGACCAACAAATTAAATGGTCAAAATCTTTAAAAATAAAACTACTAATTGATTTACGATAAATTATTTCTAAAGCAAAATATGTATCAGCATATCCACAAAGAAATTTAAGACTCCTCCTTACACATATAGTGCAAACCATACTCTATAGTACCACTTAAATAACGTAACACTCTCTTTAGTACCATCCAGACTTTCTCAGTTGGCTTCTCCTGATATCGACTCAACAGATTTACAGCAAACATAATATCTGGATGCACACCACACACCAAATATAATAGACCACCTACTAGTTCTCGTACAGGCCACTTTTTCTCACCTGCGTGCTTATCATCAATCTTAAAATTCACTTCCATCGGAGTACCAACCAGATTACACTCTTTCATATGAAACTTTCTTAAAACCATTCTCATATACTGCTCTTGACTAAGCTTCATCTCTCTCTTTTTTTTTATCCCACTGAATTTTGAAACCTGAAAACTTCCTGGGCGTACCCAATCTCTTCATTTTAAATTCTTCTGATAAGATATCACACAATTTATTAATATCACCCTTCCTTCAAGAGGCAATCAATAAATCATCAACGTACAAAAATTAATAAGAGTATACTCGATTCTCTTTTCTCGTATAAAGACAACTATCATGGTATGACTTCTTAAACTTCAACTTCACCACAAAAAACTCAAAAACTTCATTCCAAGCCTTAGGTGCTGTCTTCAGACCATACAACGATTTCTTCAAGCTACATACTTGTCCCTTTCTACACTTAAGACCCTTTAGTGGCTCCATGTAAACAGCATGATCCAATTTACCATTCAAAAATGCAGACTTTACATCCAACTGTTCCGTATGATACTTCCTCTGATTCACAACAGACACGAACGTCCTAATAGTCGTCAACTTAGCCACTGGAGCATATGTTTCCTCAGGATAAAAATTTCCTTGCTCCTTAAATCCTCTTGCAACTAACCTTGCCTTGTAAATCTTCTTTCCATTCTCATACTTAATTGTAAACACCCACTTCGTATCAAGAGTTTCTGCATATACAGGTTTCCTGCACAACAACCAGACATTCTCTTTCATAACAATCAGTTCATCATTAATAGCTTGACTCCATTCAATAGCATGAGTTCCTGACAAAGCTTCTTCGTACGTGTGAGGGGCCTCGAAATCTACGTGATAAGCACACACCTCATAATCATCAAATCTTACAGGTGGTCTTATGTTCCTCTGACTTCTTCTCACACCATCCTCATACTCTGGAACTTCTTCTACCCCCTCATTATCACTAGCTCATCTTTCAACTTCTTTATCTTCCTCTTCGTCTTCAGATACCATCCTAACCATTGTGTTAGTTTCACTTGAAACACTACTATCAACACTAACCATCTCATTAAACACAACATCTCCGGCTACATAAATTCTCNCTTAGTTTCACTTGAAACACTACTATCAACACTAACCATCTCATTAAACACAACATCTCCGGCTACATAAATTCTCCTTCGTTTCTCTGGCCAAATTTTATACCCTGTGTCCATATATCCTATCATAATTCCACACCACGACTTATCAGACCACTTTCCTCTGCATAAGTTCTTTGGAATCTTTACATTTGCTTCATAACCAAAAACTCGTAAATTTATCACATCTGGTATCTTAACATAGAACAACTCATATGGTGTTTTGTACTTATTTGCAGAAGTTGGGCTACTATTTCTTAAATAATTCGCACAATACACTGTCTCACTCCATAACTCATATTTCACTTTACTCTCATTCAACATAGAGCGAACTGTATTCATCAAAGTCTCATTATATCTCTCTGCCTCACCATTATGTTGTGGGGTATACGCCTCGGTGTACTGAATCTTAATACCAGACTCCTGACCAAAATTCTTCATATCTTTACTCGTATGTTCTCCACCATTATCACAACGTAACATCTTTATGTGACTACCAGTAATATTCTCAATGCGTGCCTTATACTCTTTGAACACCTCAAATACATCACTTTTCCTTTCAATGACACAGACAGTACAAAAACGAGAAAAATAATCTACAAAAGTCACCANACCTCAAATACATCACTTTTCCTTTCAATGACACAGACAGTACAAAAACGAGAAAAATAATCTACAAAAGTCACCATATAGTTTCCTCCATTCCATCCCCTAGGACTATTCACTACTGCCACATCAGAATGCACTATTTCTAACACACTCCNAATTCTTAACGCTCTTAAATGGCTAACAAACAAATCTTTCTCAACAGGTTTCGTAAAAATATCTGCAGGATTTTATATTGAATCAACATATCGTAACACAACAGTACCATCTTGTACTTTGTCTTTAACGTAATGATGATGAACATCAATATGCTTAGTAAGCTTAGAGTTTTCTGCATTCTTAGCAATATTAATAAAACTATAATCATCTTCATAAATAACAAAATTTGGCTGTGTTACGTTAAATTCAGAAAGTAAATACTTTAGCCAACCCCTTCCATTACTGTATGACTTAAGGCCACATATTCAGCCTCTGCTGTCGAGCGACTAACACTACCTTGCTTCTTAGTAGACCAACAAATTANTGACTTAAGGCCACATATTCAGCCTCTGCTGTCGAGCGACTAACACTACCTTGCTTCTTAGTAGACCAACAAATTAAATGGTCAAAATCTTTAAAAATAAAACTACTAATTGATTTACGATAAATTATTTCTAAAGCAAAATATGTATCAGCATATCCACAAAGAAATTTAAGACTCCTCCTTACACATATAGTGCAAACCATACTCTATAGTACCACTTAAATAACGTAACACTCTTTTTAGTACCATCCAGACTTTCTCAGTTGGCTTCTCCTGATATCGACTCAACAGATTTACAGCAAACATAATATCTGGACGCACACCACACGCCAAATATAATAGACCACCTACTAGTTCTCGTACAGGCCACTTTTTCTCACCTGCGTGCTTATCATCAATCTTAAAATTCACTTCCATCGGAGTACCAACCGGATTACACTCTTTCATATGAAACTTTCTTAAAACCATTCTCGTATACTGCTCTTGACTAAGCTTCATCTCTCTCNTCTTAAAACCATTCTCGTATACTGCTCTTGACTAAGCTTCATCTCTCTCTTTTTTTTTATCCCACTGAATTTTGAAACCTGAAAACTTCCTGGGCGTACCCAATCTCTTCATTTTAAATTCTTCTGATAAGATATCACACAATTTATTAATATCACCCTTCCTTCAAGAGGCAATCAATAAATCATCAACGTACAAAAATTAATAAGAGTATACTCGATTCTATTTTCTCGTATAAAGACAACTATCATGGTATGACTTCTTAAACTTCAACTTCACCACAAAAAACTCAAAAACTTCATTCCAAGCCTTAGGTGCTGTCTTCAGACCATACAACGATTTCTTCAAGCTACATACTTGTCCCTTTCTACACTTAAGACCCTTTAGTGGCTCCATGTAAACAGCATGATCCAATTTACCATTCAAAAATGCAGACTTTACATCCAACTGTTCTGTATGATACTTCCTCTGATTCACAACAGACACGAACGTCCTAATAGTCGTCAACTTAGCCACTGGAGCATATGTTTCCTCAGGATAAAAATTTCCTTGCTCCTTAAATCCTCTTGCAACTAACCTTGCCTTGTAAATCTTCTTTCCATTCTCATACTTAATTGTAAACACCCACTTCGTATCAAGAGTTTCTGCATATTCAGGTTTCCTGCACAACAACCAGACATTCTCTTTCATAACAATCAGTTCATCATTAATAGCTTGACTCCATTCAATAGCATGAGTTCCTGACAAAGCTTCTTCGTACGTCTGAGGAGCCTCGAAATCTACGTGATAAGCACACACCTCATAATCATCAAATCTTACAGGTGGTCTTATGTTCCTCTGACTTCTTCTCACACCATCCTCATACTCTGGAACTTCTTCTATCCCCTCATTATCACTAGCTCATCTTTCAACTTCTTTATCTTCCTCTTCAGATACCATCCTAACCATTGTGTTAGTTTCACTTGAAACACTACTATCAACACTAACCATCTCATTAAACACAACATCTCCGGCTACATAAATTCTCCTTCGTTTCTCTGGCCAAATTTTATACCCTGTGTCCATATATCCTATCATAATTCCACACCACGACTTATCAGACCACTTTCCTCTGCATAAGTTCTTTGGAATCTTTACATTTGCTTCATAACCAAAAACTCGTAAATTTATCACATCTGGTATCTTAACATAGAACAACTCATATGGTGTTTTGTACTTATTTGCAGAAGTTGGGCTACTATTTCTTAAATAATTCGCACAATACACTGTCTCACTCCATAACTCATATTTCACTTTACTCTCATTCAACATAGAGCGAACTGTATTCATCAAAGTCTCATTATATCTCTCTGCCTCACCATTATGTTGTGGGGTATACGCCTCGGTGTACTGAATCTTAATACCAGACTCCTGACCAAAATTCTTCATATCTTTACTCGTATGTTCTCCACCATTATCACAACGTAACATCTTTATGTGACTACCAGTAATATTCTCAATGCGTGCCTTATACTCTTTGAACACCTCAAATACATCACTTTTCCTTTCAATGACACAGACAGTACAAAAACGAGAAAAATAATCTACAAAAGTCACCACATAGTTTCCTCCATTCCATCCCCTAGGACTATTCACTACTGCCACATCAGAATGCACTATTTCTAACACACTCCTGCTCCTCAAATGTTTTTCATTAAAAGGAAATGCTCGTTGTTTTAATTTCAAAGAAATATTACAAAATTTTACGTTACAATTAACATTAGTGCAATCAAAACCATCAACAACGTTACCACATTTCATTTCCTTTAAAGTATCGTGATTAAGATGGCAGTACCTTTGTGTTCATGCTTACTTTACTAGTACATAAAATTCGTCATTACGCAAATTTCTTTAGCAACAGTACATATTACTTTATACATTCCATTTGAATCCAGAACACCCACATAAAATGGATAACACTTCCCATGAACAAATGCGACTTTGTTTCCAGAAAATCTAACATCTGTACCAGCTTTAGCAAATTTTCTAACAGATAACAAAAAACAAATTAGTTCTAAGTTCAGGCACATATGTACATTCGTAAATTCTACAGTTACTTTATCTTTACCAATTTGAAAAACACAATGAATTGTACCAACTTCGTATGAAAGCACCTGTGCACCATATTTTGCAGAACCTACTGGTTCAGGTTTCTTTAATTTAACACTCTTCTAAAACAAATCATTCCTATTTACACATTGATTATTTGCACCAGTCTGCATACCATTTAATTTCTGCTTTAACACTTTCCCATTCAGCACGATAGCCCTGAGATTTTACCTTCACATCAACATTGAAACCAGCTTGAGCCATACTTGCATTTATAAAATTTACACCTTTACCACCAGAATTCTTATTCTCTTGATTACGAGAATTTCCAAAATTTGCACCACGATTACCCTTATCTTGGTTTTCCATATAGCATTTAGCTTTTAAGTGACCAATACCATTACAATTATAGCACCTCTTCTGATTCTGTGAATTATTACTCTTACAGTATTTAGCATTATGTCCCATCTCGTTACACTTAAAACATTTAACATCACGTTTCACATAACCATTGGACTGTGCAGAAGACTGAGATGGCTTTAAATTTAAATTCTTAACTGTCTGACAGGCTTCTACGGTTGAAGCTGATTGATTATTATTTTCCTCTCATCTACATTTCTATTATATTCAAGTAACAACTTTGACTGGACAAATTCCACTGTCAACATCTTTTCACTAATTACATCGAAAACCTTGGTAATCACATCATAACTTTTTGGCAATGATAACAATAAATAACTCACTATTTCTGTGTCCACAATCTTTTCACCTGATGCATGCAGTTCTTCACCAGTCTATCAAAGTATTCCAGATGTTTAATCAGATCACCACCTTCTTCCAATTTGAGTTCCAGTAATTTTCGTTTGATCATTAGCTTACTGATAGTTCCTTTCCTTTCATATACACAAGAAAAGTTCTCCAAAATTGGATTGGCATTCACTGCTTCTTCTGCATAACTGATCTGCGCATCACTTAAACCACTGACAATAATAGCTTTAGCATGTCTATACTTCTTACCCCATTCAGCAGTAACAGGTTCCAGAACATCCAATTAAACCACATCAGACAAATCTTTTGCATCCAAGATTGTCATAATTCGAAATTTCCATGTTTGAAAATTCTTACCATCAAACACTGGAACAGCAACCTCCGGTTTTATGGATTCCATTTTGCATAAACCAACACGTATAAGCCCCTTCAGTTCACAAATATTCATTAAAAAGATAGCCATTTTTTCCATATATCATTACGAAACAGCATAACCTTCCTCTAAACCAGGGGTTCTCAACCTTTTAAAGTCCATGCCCCCCTTTTAACTAATATATGTGGTCACCCCCGTTTTTGTTGAAATTATTTTGTTTTACAATAGTTAAAACTAAAATTTGAACTTATCCCTATAGTGCTGCTATAGGTTACATCAAAATTCAAGTATTTTAACATTAGTTTTATTATTATACATACATTCAAAAAAACTGTTTGAAAGTAACATTTTGTATTTAAATACATATATAATGTTAAACGAGTGTATTCACTAATTTATTAATTAGTTGTAAATATACATATGTTTGGCATTTTAATCATTTATTACCCGACAAATTTAATGAGACGGCTGGCACTATTTGTCCTTCCCAAGTTTGTTTATGTTTAAACACAATTGTGACAATGCACATCTCAAATCATTTTGAATGCCTAATCATGCTTGATATTTAGATTTTATAACAGCTAGTGTAGAAAATCCTGCCTCACGCAGATAGGTTGATGAAAACTGCACCAATAACTTTTCAGCTTCCGAACACACTTGTGGGTACACAGGCAAATAGCTCAACCAAAAGTCTTCAACAGTCATGTTTGGGAATTCAGCCTTTGCTTGAGAATCACATTTTAGGTCGATTGTCTGTTCCTGAAGAAAAGCAGGAAGTATGTCCACATCAACTTTGAAAGGGTCTCTCACCAATTTAAACTGCCAGTTTTCTGAACAAATGTCTGGAAAATAGTCTCCTATTTCGATTTTCAAAGAAGCCAAATGTGTTAAAATCAAGTCCTTCAAATTATCTTTGAAACATAATTGAACACTTTGAGTATCATCGCGAAGTTCATTGAGCCTTAGAAACGATGAAAAGTTAGTTTCTAAACTCTGAAGACAGCCTTGGCACAAATAAATTTTTTCCAAGAAACTTTTAATTGCATTGTATTTCTTCAGAATATTTCTCTGTCCTTGTAACTTCAAGTTAAGTATGATGAGTGATTCAAAGAAGCCAGACAAATATGCTAAGCAAAAAAAAAAATTTATCTTCTGTAAACTGGATGTATAGGTCTTCTTTACTGTAATTCGTCAAAAAGATCTCAACTTCGGATTTCAAATTGAACAGCCTAGATAGCATGTTGCCTTTAGAGAGCCAACGTACTGCTGTGTGGTACAGAAGAGTTTATTGGTCTCTGTTCAACTCTTGGCACAAAACCTCAAAAAGTCTAGTGTTGAGAGCGCTAGATTTGACACAGTTGACTATTCTAACTGTCAAGTTCAATGCAGTATTAAGTGATTCAGGCAGTCTTACAAGCCAGAGCCTGCCTGCGAATGATGCAGTGAGAACCAATTATGTTTGGGTTCTTTTGTTTTGCCAGTTCAATGAATCCAGATCGGCATCCTGTCATAGCTTGGGCCCCATCAGTACATATCCCAATGACGTTCTCCCAAGGAAGATTATTTGCTGCCAAAAAGCCACATAAGGCAGAAAATACATTAACAGCCTTTGTTGTAGTTTGTAGAGTTTGAGAAAACAATATTTCCTCCATGAACTGTTTCCCGTCAATAAACCTGCAGTAAAATAACAATTGAGAGTGCTTAGAAATTTCAGTTGTTTCATCACGTTGCAATGAAAAAAACGGGGATTTATTCAGCTTTTTTATTACTTGATTTTGCAAATCTTCAGCCATTTCATCAATTCTGCATTCTACTGTGTCATTTGACAAAAGATATTTTTGCAACCTTATTACAACTTTCTCCACCAAGAACAGTACTACAAGCTGTTAGTAAACATGGTTTTATAAGGGACTCACCAATAGTATGTGGTTTCTTGTCTTTTGCGATTATCAAGGCGATCTTAAAAGAAGCTTCAATAGCCTTTTCATTTTCCATATCAAAACTTCCAGTTGAATCCAGTTTCATACGTGTCAATGAACTTTTCTTTGTAACAAAAAACTCAGCTGGTTTGTCTATCAGGGCGGCATGGTTGGTTGTCAAATGATGTTCCAAACAACCTGGCCGCATTGCATCGTTACTCAGAACAACGTGACAAATAACGCACTGAGGTAAATGGCTTCCATTTTTCTCTATTTATGAAAATCCATACTTAATATAGTTACCACTGTACAGTTTTTTCTTAGGCAATGATTTTGCCATATTTAGCCGTACGGTACTACACAGAACACTGCCACTCACACACACTATATTAACCACGATTAACAAAATATAACCTAGTCTAGTCTGCAGCCAGTTGACAACTAGGGGTTACATTAGGTGGAAGGCTATGTTAGGTGGCCACGCGCCGGCGCACAGTAAGGCAGATGTGGAAAAACCTCCTACACCTCACCAAGTACTTAGTAGCTTACAAAAAAAGCTACACCTTTCTACGGGTATAATACAACTTTCTTCTCAGACTTATTATATTAAAGTAATTGGCCTGCAAGTATCGTTCCCGTCTTCCACCGTCTGCGACCACAGCATAAATTCAAAGGCGGCAGGTGCATGCCGGCCAATACAGCCACACTTTTCGCCTCACTGTGCGGCAGTGGCCACTATTGCCAACTCAACAATCAAAATCAAAATTTCCTTTGTAAAAAATTGACATAGATTTAAATTTTGAAAAAAATGTAGAAAAACTAACAGAAAACCTAAATTGTATACTGTTTAGATTTAGCTGTTTTGAAATTCTAATTTCCATAGCTTACCGCGCCTCCCCTGAAATTCTCCTACGCCCCCCCCCCCCCGGGGGGGGGG
>NQII01005206.1:27341-104975 GCA_002778355.1 Clitarchus hookeri | reverse complement strand
GGGGGGGGGGGGGGGGGGGGACAGGTTGAGAACGCCTGCTCTAAACCATGTTCTGCTACCATGCTCGATAATCATTCTCTGCTCGGTTTGTAATAAATAATTGCCACTGCTTTATCATCTCATCTTTATTGAAATGCAACTAAACAAAACCTTAACAACTATATACTCTCCGAGAACAAAAACACAACACTAAAGTGAACAGGTTTGCCAACATCACAATACAAAACATGCAACAGTTAACATGTATTAATGCAGGAAGGTGTCCTGCCTACCCCTAGACCAACAAGCATATAGCGCCCTAGCCTGTCTGTCCCATCCTGCAACCCCAGCTACACCATCACACTCTTAGGCACCCTCATGTTAACTCAGCGAGTGCTGCGCACAAATGCAGTGCAAGGTGTAGTGTAATGGCGGCAGTGTCAGTGTTTCGGTTGCGGGTGCTTGCCGGTGTGGGCGATATTCGTCATGCACAATGCGTTTTCCTTGGCTCCTTGTTACTTTTTCCTTGCGGGCGAGTATTTGTCCAGGGTTTTTATCTCTCGTAGCTACCCCCCCCCCCCTGACAAGGGTGCCACCAACCGTTACCAAATATGGGCATAGCATGGGCCAAGCACGCTATCCGAACTGCATCGTGGTAAAAGATAATCAAACTTCTAGAACAAAAACTGTCGACGCAGTTCGGAAAGCTTCTATCGCTAATGCTGACGCGTAACAAAAACTAAGATTTCGTGAAACAGCAACCGGATGCCAGATAAACAAACTACCACAACTTTAATTTTGAATCCCGATAATATTTTACAATGCCTGGAAAAGCGAAAGAAAATTAACTGCGTATCCCGAAAATTAATAATACTGCGTCATTACAATGCATATTTCACATAAAATTTTCCAATTAATAAAACAACTATTTCTTTACACTTGCCTGCTGTGTTATGCTTCATGTAGTCGTTGAAGTAGTGAGAATTCTTTATTCAGTGATTTGCTTTTTTTGTCTTATTATTTTTCATACAAATTGAATGAAATTGTCTCTCGTGTTCTGCTATGCGAAGAAAAGCATAAATTTGTTTTGCAGTTTTGTAATGGTGAAGGATATCGTGTTGCCATTGCCTTAGTGTTGACTTACCTGTGTTTTAAGTTACATATATTATGGTATTTCTGAACTTCAAATTGCTAATTGAAGCCAATTTTCTCACGCCGCATAAATCAAAGGGATGCCGACTTGCGTGGCGTCAATGTCCTCTTTGCTAGATGCCACGCTCACAGAGAAAGTAAGCGGCGTTTTAGGAATTTCATGCAATCATCACTCGTACACCCAACAAATTTCACACGTATTTTATACTATACGGTTTTCTCTTTTATTACAAGAAAACACAAATCATATTTATTTATGTAATTTTCACAAGAACATCTACATTTACAATATACATACCTGTTTTAATTTTATACATTATGAATTACTATCTAGCCTTTTTGAGATTAAGTATTCTTAAATGTCTATTTTAACTAAAGCAAATTATTTTTCTTTATACAGCCTATGTAGGAGTTCATTGTATACTTTGATAAAGTTATTTTTAAGGCTTTTTATACCAAATTTAGCTGTTTTACTATGTGTACAATGTAACATCTTAGTGGTTCTAGTTGGGTAATTGTGTACATCTGAGTTTTAAGCAAATATAGTGTTTATATGTTAACCCTTAGGAGTGCTTATAAAGCAGGAGAATTGCTGAATACCTAACTATTATCTTTCAGTGGAAGTATATCTGTGTTATAATGAAAGTTTTTATCTGAGGTAAAATAACTATATCTGTACAATTTTCTAATTGCTCTATTCTGCAGAACTCCTAATTTATGTGAATGTGTTTTATTGCACGAGCCCCATAACATACACATGTAGCGTAGATGAGTCAACCATGGAACAATAAATACTTTTAAGAACCTTTGGTGCAATTGAGTATCTTAACCTATGCATTATTCCTATAATAGGTGTAATTTTTCTTTTTATGTATTTTATATGGTGTACCTATGAAAGATTTGAATAGATTATTAAGCCCAATATATTTGGTTGTGCCAACTTACTTGAGTTGGCTTTTTTACATTTTATTGAGAATTTATCCATCTGACTTAGTTTTTTTGATTTATTAAACACTATAAAGTTGATCTTTTCAATATTTATAGTTAGTCTACTTTTTTTCAAACCATTCAGATAAGATGTTTAGATCCATTTGCATTAACTGGTTTAGCTTCTCTTCATTGCCGCAAGTTAAGGGCTGACATCATCAATGGTGTAAGAGTGAACACAGCTACTCTCGAACAAAGCATGAATGAGGTAAAAACAAACACAGTAGCATTTGAGCATAGCATTTAGGATGAGTGCAGTAAAATTAAAGATGAATTCACACAGCAAATACACACTGTCACACAGGCTATCTCTAATGTAAATTCAAGGCTGGAGAGGGCAGTGTCTCAAAATGAAGCCAACAGTAATCATATAAAAATGTTGGAAGAGTCATTTTCAAAGCTGACACTAAACAATGAGGACACACAGCTGTTAGTGGAAACCATGATCTCACAGGTTGAAGCTAACACTTCACAATTGAAACAGCAAATTTTGGAAGTCAGGAAACAGACCGACAGTACCTGAGCACAATGTAAGTCCACAACCATAGCAACACACACCATGTCATATTGAATAGGTTTGTGGCGGTGTTCTGTTTTACATGAAATAATATTTTACTTGAAGTAATTACACTTTGTTGTGCCACTCTTTCAAAACTGCAACAATGCTATGTGAAAGAATTCAGTGTTAGCAAGTAAAATAAAATTCAAATGTCAAGAACAACTTGCGGGTAACAAACTTCCAATACGAACTAGTGAGGTTAGTTCGGCGTAAAAGTTCAACTGGAACTTACTTAATTTACTTGACTTGTAATGTTGCTTGAGGCTTTCTGCGGACAAAGACAAACGTCTTCTCACCAATACTAATGATTCCCTTCGGATCTTCTCTGGATCCTTCTCAGTTGTACAAGCGTACAGCTTCGGTAGAACGTCTAGGTCTTGAAGTAGGCAAACCAAGAGCTGATTAGTGCAGACCTCTAAAGGTGTGAGACCTCTAGTCAAATGTACCAAGTGGTTAATGACAAATTCCACTAGGCTTATCTTGTCTCTCCAGCTCTGCTGAAAATTATGGCAATAAATTCGGAGCACGATACCAATAGTCTCCATGCTTCGCTCCATGGGATTACTCTGAGGGTGTCATACAGAAATTATCATATGTACAATACCCAACTACTTAAGCCCCTCTTGCCACAATTCACCGGTAAATTAACTTCCTTTATCAGACAGGATACAGGCAGGTTTTCCAACTTCAGCGGTGTACAACTTCAATTTTTGCAGGAGCATTCTGGCACTAGCTTGCACTAAAGGAAACAATAAAAAAAAATTTGGAAAACAGATCCAACATTACAAACACATACTTTACCCCTGCCTTAGATCTAGGTAAAGGTCCGAAAATTGTAACGTGGCACGCGCACAGTTACAGCCGGCTATAAGTTTCAGACTACCACTTGACTAGCTCAAGATGGAGTGAACACGAGACTCTTTAAAATGGACGCCAATTAAATAAGAAATAAAGTCAAGTTCTGGTTTTGTTTTGTTCTATACTTTTATTTATCAGTTCAAGTGACACAGTTCACATACAAAGTTCAGGTATGCAGAGTACAAACCGTTCACAGATAAATAGACACATATAGAACAGAGCCACAGTCATTTACGAATTATTTCAATTCTTAAAAACTTGCCTGAAGAAATAACAAATGCAGCGACCTCCCACACCGGCGGAGAAATAATCTAGTAAGGTCTAGTTTGCCGGTGTGGGGGTTAGCGTTAAGCCCGACGCGGCCTAGGCGAGCACTAGTTGACGACCGACTTGATTCAACTGACTTGAGACAACTGACTTAGCCAACTGCTCTGTATTAACTGACTTCTATGGCGACAGGCACACGTGTACTTGTGCTGCCTATCACCCCCCTCTCCTAAGATAAGGGCCTGGCGTGTCTTGCCATGCATGCTCTCCACGCGTTATCGAAACTGCGTCCTACAAAACTTGTCGACGCAGTCTGAAAAAAGCTAATCTAATGTTGACGCTTAACAAAACTCCAACTTTCGAAACGGCAACCGAACGCCTGATAAACGTTAAACGGCAAACGTATGCCCGATAAACAAACTATCACTGTAAAACCACCACAGCTTTTAATTTCAAACCAGATAAAAATATTATGAAGCTTACCAAAGGGAAAGAAAATGAAACAAGTGTCCCGAAAATTAATATTACTGCGTCATTACACAATGTAAACAGAAACTAATTCCAAAAGTTGTTGCGGTATAATAGCATGCATGTCCCCTTGCGGGTTTTCAGTAGGCTGCTTCGCTTTTTGGCACAAATCGTAAGACGTAGTAGCCTCCCTAATGGTGCGTACCATATTAGGCCAATACACGAGGCATTTTAGACTAGCATACAATTTAATAGATCCAATGTGACTAGGCATAGAATGAATTTCAAAAGCAACTTGAAGACTGAATACCAACAGGAATAACAGGCTTCCAATCCTGTTTGAAATTGCTTACATTTTCACCATGGTAGAACAAAACGTTGTCTTCCGACAAACAGGAAATGCGGTGAAACTTGTCTCCAGGTGGACGAGCTTCCAACTTAGTGCAAATTTTCTGACAATACTTCCCGTTCTTGCAACGTGGCGAGGGCAAGTGGTCTCAGAAGTTCCTTAAGACGTTTATTTGATTTGATGGCAGATGAGTTGATAATGACTATCACAAACTCCTTCAGCTTCTTCGGCGGTCTCAGCAGATCAGGCTCGTCATCAGGTATCCGACTTAAATAGTCTGCGGCCCTGTCTTGACTCCTCTGATATATTGTACTTCTATATCATACTTTTGCAGATACAACTAACGAGTGAGACGATCTCCTAAAGCTCTTCCTGTCCTCAAGCAAGTCAAAGCTTAATGATCAGTCAGTAGTTTTATCTTCTCCCCTAGCAACAGGTCACAAAACTTTTGCAACGCCCATACTATGGCTAATGCTTCACGTTCAGTAACGGTATAATTTTTCTCTGCGTTATTCAGCGTTCGACTAGCCATAGCTATGGTCTTCTCAAGACCATTATCATCCAAATGAGCCAACTTCACTCCCAAAGCATACGCAGGTGCGTCAGTGTACAGCAAAATTTCCCATCCTTAAATTGGATGATAAATGACATGGTCAGTCTGAAAAATCTCCCTGAGCTGTTCAAAAGCTTGCTGATGCTCTTCCAACAAATTCAAAACTTCACCTTTCTTCAAAAGTGTAAACAGTGGTACAGCTATTTTCAAAATTTTGTCTAAGTAATTCCAATAAAAACCAAGCACACCCAGAAATGCTCCCAGCTGGTAGACGTTTTGAGGAGTAGGAAACTGCATAATGGCTTGCAGCTTCTCTGGAGCAGTGCAAATTCGCTCACTAGACAAGACATGTCCCAGAAATGGTACAACAGATCTGCAAAACAAAGACTTTCTGATCTTCAAAGTCATTCCAGCTCTTTGAAGTTCATCCAACACAATATGTACATGCTCGTCAAAACTTGCAGAAGTGTTGAGGATGTCATCTACGTAGGCCCTCACAAAAGCTCTACATTCTTCTCTCAAGGTAGCATCGAGGCATCTGGTGAATTCCGCTACAGAGTTGCACAAACAAAAAGGCATAACGGTGAACACAAACTGCTGGTTCTTGAACAAAAATGCAGTGTACTGCCAATAGGCACACGTGATGCCAAGTGTGGTCAAAAACCTTACACCATAATACAGTCTTAATACATCTCGAGTCTGAATAGGACATTCTCAGTCCTTTACTGTTATCTTGTTCAGAATGCGAGCATCTAAGCATAGCCTTACTGATTCATCCTTCTTGCGAACACAAAGCACAAGAGTAGCATAGGGACTAGCCTCTCATTTCACTACATTCCAATCAAGCATAAGCTTAAAATATTCCTCAGCTTCAGGTAAATACTTAGCTGGAATAGGATAAACCTTCTTATGTAACGTTACAGTATACAAAACCTTAATCTTTACTTGGTACAAAAATATTTCTGCCTGGTATCTCTGACATGCAAAATTGATTTTGTACTAGCATATTGTACTACTGATATTGTACAATCGGCAACAGTGATGGCAGCAGTAAAAGCATTTATAATCTCCTCAGTAGTACTTGGAGGGACAAGGTTACTAGGTTCTTTAGACAATTGGAAAATACTAACATCTTTCCTGATTAAACCAACCACACTATCAGAAGTCTACCACTTCTCTGGTGCTGGTAGATACAAATGCGAATCAGGCAAAGTGATGAGCCAGCAACCAAAATTCAAGATGATGCCATACTGAGACATAAAATCTGTGCCTAAAATTAGAGGTTTCCTAAGTCCCTTAACTATCAGTACATTAGCTAGCTTACTAGAGCATAGACCTTTGACACTTAGTTTGCTTTTTGAGAGTTTTGGCACCAGGCCACTCAAGGCTTCGAGCAGGCTACCGCCATGATGTTCCAGTCTGGCAATCAGGCACGTAGGGGAAGGGCATGCCTTTGTGTCGCTCCCAGGCAACTCAACACTTTGCACTATCACATAGATTCAATAGTTATGTTTAATCATGAAACATTTCTTTATTTCTTTGCCTGGGAGTAGTACCTCCTTCACCCCCCTGCCAGCTCACCACAACCAAGGGCATAACATACTTATAATTTCTTTTGCGATCCATGCCGTTCTACAGCTTCAGGTAGCCACCTCCCTCAAGTGTGTGCATCATTTTAAGCGCCTTATGTAAAGGGCCATAACATGCAAGTAAAATACATCCACTGTTTTACAAGTTTTCATTTAATGTGCCAGGTCGCTTCACGACCTCTTAATGGGTTTTTGTACCCCAGTTATTCACCCAGGTCTTATTAATCATTATTATGCTATCAGTATGGCTGACATAAATCACAATTACCGTAAATTTGTAGGTGTTGTAAACTGGCCACAACAGCCTCATAAGTAGGACTGGTTACATTCCTGTAACAATCATCATAGTCATCACCATCAACTATCAACAGGGATCTTTAGGAGATGACCACATTGGTGAATGGCCTACTGTCCACTCTTTTCATGCTACACAGCTAACTGGTGCCCAATTAAATCATCTCCTCAACAATACCTCACCTACCCCCGCCACTTTCATCATGGAGCTACTCCCATGAAAAATGGCTTGCATAGCATATGGCAAAAATTAAGTTTCATGCCTGAAAACCCAAGTTTGACCCCATCTCCTACTTTTGCAGGTGCAACACACTTAATTCTTACATGTCCTACTTTTAAATTTTGCTATGCCAATATCCTTATTTTTCGGCGAATCTAGCCAAAAATTATAATATTCTTAGCGATTTTCTTCCCTATTCGAAAGGAGTGGGCCAGTGTAATCAATGCTAAAACAAGCTACGTTGCAGTGCACAACATGACAAGATGCCATCAGCCCCATCGTGATGTCATCTTGCCGTCAACAACAACCGCACTTGCCCACTCTCCAGGCAAAGCGTGTGTGCGTGTGTCACAACTCTTTCATTTCAAGCTCAGGCGGTTCAACCCACTCTACGTGGCATGACGTAGGGTGGGTTGACACCCGCTCATGATGCCGGAAAAGAACTGCCAACTATGCGACAGCTTCTCATCACACTTCCACATTGCGACGACTGCGGAATGGTAGATTGGACCACCTATGACAGCATTGTAGAACACTTGTATTTGAAGAGTGAGCACCCACTACCCAACCTAGACTCCTTCACTTTCGTGCAATTACAAACCAGCACGTGCCAATGTGACGATTCCGCAGTCACTTGTAAGCTGTGTGAGGACATAGCGTATTGGTACGTACCACTGTGGGCCGAAGGGCAGACTTGTACGATTGTTGCGTTAGACCTTGACAGATCCAGGGTACCGCCAAACCTGTTCTTGACACATTGGTGTGCAAGTGCTCTGTGGACTCTATTGTACCTACGACAACACTTTTTAGATACAATTCAAAATAGCAGTAACACGAGTTGGTGTGATGGAATTGGCCAGGCCACTCTTACATGCACTCAGTAACTAAGTGTTCCTTGACAAGTGTATGTTATCGTAGGAACTTGCTGCTGTGATCTCTAAAAATTATTTATTTGTGCACAATGTCAGCCGGTGGATACATGCCAACATGTCTCTTTCTCTGCGAATGTACAACCTCCTGAAAAAATCCTACCACACATAACCGATTGGAACCATGTCAACAAAACATCTGCCGAGGGGGAAACTCCAAACTGACTTGTTATGACAGTTGTGGAATGCAAGCTCATCGTCAGTGTACCACCTAGAACAAGTGGTGTGACCCAGAGAGGGAGCAATTTCTGTGCCGACAGTGTACGCTGCTATGTACTCCGCTTGCCACAGTTATCCACAGCAACAGCGTACAAAAGCAGTCAAGCCTCGCAGTCCGCCACTCCCATCACTCACTCCACTCCTCCGTGTAGCGACTAGATAGTGTGGTGCCCCGCCACTGCTGTAGCAACAACACTGCCATGTGTCGCTTCCACCACTGTGCCTGCGTCAACTCCGGCTCGTTTCCAGTCGCTTCTGCATTTTGCAGGATTGCCACCAGAAAATCCTGCAGCCCTTCTCCACGACTGTACAAACGATCTGCAACGGTAAGGTGTAGAAGAAGAGGACTGACCTAACTGCATCGGTGACCAGATTGGTGGCGATGCCAGACAGAGATGGTGTGGCATTTCCTATTACGGCATTACGTGGGAGGAATTAGTCTGTAATTTGAGTGCCGTTTTATCGTATTATTCCACATCCTCGCACCAAGTTTATTAGTAGAATGTGTCATATTATTATGGTCACCATCATGGATTGGTCGCCCTTTTGTCGCGAGGTGATAATTGCTTGGTGTATGCGTGAGACATGGGATAAAATTATTGGTGGGGTTGGGGGGGACCTCTTTAGTTGAGATAGACGAGGCTAAATTTTGGAAGTGTAAGCATAATAAGGGTCGCATCGTCATGGGGCAGTGGGTTTTCAGCGGGATCGAGAGAAGTACTAATTGTGTATTTCTTGTTCCTGTGGAATATCATACTAGCCAGATGCTTTTGAACGTAATCAAGCAATTCATAGAGCCTGGATAGACAATTATAAGAGACTGTTGGCGTGCATATAATTGTCTTTCAGAGCACAACTATGAGCACCTTTGGGTGAACCATAGCATGAATTTCATTGATCCCGATACAGGAGAGAACACCCAAAGAATAGAGCATGTGTGGCACGGTCTTCCTCGGTATGGCAGAAGGACGCTGCACTTCGTGGTGTACCTGGCGGAGTTCATGTTTTGCCGCAGGTACCCCAACAAATGCGAGCACATGCCGCACTTCCTACTCGCCGCAGGAAAATTGTACCCACCGCCTATTTAGGTGAGTAAATTCACATACTTTCGGAATGTTTTTATTATGTGTGGTACATGTATATGACAATATTTGTGGTATGTCGTCAAGAGTTTGTATATTACTGTGTGTAGGTATTTTAAATTTATCAAACCTAACCGAATACAACATAACTTCGCAATATGTAACGCACACGTGTTATTTGAACTGTGGCACGACGAAATACAATATTATGTGATGGCAAACAGTACCCCTGTATTTACATTTTGTGTTGTTAGGTAATGTTCAGTTAGGTCTTTTTGCACTTAACATATTTACATAAAAAAATATAACGATAACATACATATTTTACGCCACAATTTCCCCAATCTTCACAGTCCTCCCCACTATTGTATTTATGGTTTGTATTGATATGTGGTGTGTATTTATTTGAAATGTAGGAAACTTAACAAAATTTAACCTAACTTCACAATATGTAAGGAACAGATTTTGTTTGCACTGCAGCACGACGAAATACAGTATTATATGATGACAAAGAGTACCCTATATTTACATATCGTAATGTAAGGTAATGTTCGGTGAAGTATTTTTGCATTTAAAGCATTTACATAAAAAAATATAAAGATAAAGTACACATTTTACCCCACAATTTCCCTAATATTCATAGCCTTACCCACTATCATATTTGTGGTTTGTCTTGATAATATGTTAATGCCCCTAGTAAATTCATGTTCTATGTAATTAGTAAAGTGGAATTATACCACTTGCCATGATTCTTTCTTTTGTTTTCGGAAAAGTTGCTATTCTTTACAATCATCGGTAATTGTATAGAATAGCGGCTTTTCTGAAGGAAACCTAGTTGACCCACAAAAGTAACATAATTGTGTTCTGCACAGCTTACCTTTTTATTATAGAGGAGGGCGTAATCCGCTTTGTTAACGTCGGACCCTATGTTGAATAGCCATGTAATGCTGTCAGCATAGACGTGTACTGCGTTTAGTTGTCCGGTAAATGGCATACTGTGTGGTTTGGGGTGAGTGAAGTATTGTGTTAGCGTGGTTAGTGACGTCCAAACCCGACCGTGTGAAGGCTTGTGATTGAAGAATGGAGGGTATGAGTGCTTCTGTGCGTTTGCCAGTTTATAGAATTAACATTGTTTTGGCCAGTACCTTTCACATTTTTAGTAGGTCATGTTGAGGTAATGTGCCAATCATGCGTGATGGTAGTTGAATTGGTCGATGACACACCGCCTACTTAGGTGAGTAAATTTACATACATCTGGTGTGTTGTATTATCTGTAGTATTGCAATTGTATTCACATACGGAAATATAACGGTAACGTAGATATTTTCCCCACATTTTAGTATTGGTTTATAGGGTGCATGTATTTACGTATGTACAAAATATGTACGTTACCGTTATATTTCCGTATGCTACGTTATGTAAACTAAGCTAACATTATTATTATAGGTTACGTTACATAACGAAAGGAAATATAACTGTAACACACATATTTTACCCCATAATTTCACTGATCTTCATATCCCTCCCCACTATCGTATTTGTGGTTTGTATTGGTAATATGTTTTTGTCGCTAGTATATTCGTGTTCTGTGTAATTAGTAGTGTGTAAATATACCAATTTATGTGATTTTTTCTTTTATTTTCAGAAAAGCTCCTATCCTTTACAATTATGTACACACACACACAAGTAATACTAATAGATAACACAAATAAAATATATTTTCAACACGTTTTCGCTTATATCTCACTGCCCTGCATTTAGTGGTATCTTCCGAAATAACCCGTTGTTGGGTAATTATTAAGTTTAGAGACTTTTCTGAACGAAACGTCCTAGACCAACAAAAGTTACATTATGCGCAGATAGTCAGATGCTCAGTATTTTTTGCAGAGTCGTATCCGCTAGAGTCAAGTATTTAATGACCACAGATGCAGACTTAATAAGTTTTACCAATAGTCCATACAGACGGTAATTGCATACGCCGGCTTTCAAATTATATCAATTCTGTGTCTTTTCACTTGCTCGTTTGTAGTAATGTTTTGTTCCTCTTATTTATTTATGTCTTTATGTGCATCTTATTGCAGCTCACCGTCTGGAAGATAAATAGTACTTTACAACAGTTACAGGCTGCAATATTAATCTCCAGCTGTGAAAATTATTTTTAAAATATTTTTAAACAGCTCACAATATGTTCGTTTAAGTATAAAGCAAACATTTCTGTTTGGTGTAGCCATGTTTTTCATGCCAGACAGTAATAATAATAACAGGCAACAAAAAAAATTCTGAACATATATGCGCAAGATTAGAGAACACATTTGTGGTTACAGAATAGTTCTAAATGCAATCGCAAGAGGTCAACATAAATATTTGAAATGGTATCGATTATAGTTCGCAATATCGCCACACAGAGCTCATGAAAATGTTCCACTTGCATCCACTATATATATATATATATATATATATATATCTCTATGAACTCCAGTCATTTTTTTTGTAAACAGATGTAAGCGAGTCATGAGTAGTGTGATAGAAAATCTGCGATGTTCGCCTTTATACAGGTCTTTTTGTTGGTTAAAATTCCGTAAAAAAACAGCAGGGCTGATTAATATTGTAAAACATACCACACCATATAATTTTTGTGGCTAAAGAAAGCAATAACCTGATTTTATTGTCTATTACCGATACTAATATATAGGCACAATACCATATTCGATACAGATACATTTAAAAAGGTTACGTATCGGAACAACACTACTTCCAATGCTCCAACTCGTTTTAAAGTTTGATTACTTTTCTTTAAATATTAGTTTCTGTACACTATAATTTATTTTATAGGCCTACTTATAAATATAGTTTTCCTTTAGTAAAAAGACCATTTTATACGAGCACAGAATAATTATAGTATTAATGCATTGTTGTGCAATTATATTTTTTTATGCTTATTATGTATTTACTAACTATGTGCATTGTAAAGTAATACACTTTTCGAAAACATCGCCTTTGTAGTTAAATACTGCCACTCCCAAAAATTTGAAGACAAGATCTTCCTGGCTAGGGTGCTAGGCCACAATTTAAATTTTATAAATAAAGTCAGTAGGAAATGAGTATCCACTAAAATGACAACCCAACATTAAGTTCAGTTTTTTACTGTTTCTACGGCTCATTTCAGGATTGTATAATAAGCTCCTTATCAGTTAACAGTTTTCTTATACAAATTCTCTGTCTCGTGTTAAGTCTAAATGTTGGAAGGTGTACGAGGGGGTGTGTGGTGACTGGGACTTTAGGTGTATAAATAAAAAGTGATACATAGAGAGAGAAGGGGGGNGGGGGGGGGGGCACAGCAATATCTGTGTAGCCCCCAAGCAACAAAACTATAAATGCACCTCTATGCGTGATCACAAAATCTAAATCGGAAGCACTTTACTTATATCGTGATATGTAAGTACATCATAGTACATTGCATACAGAATGTCAGGTAATTCGCGGATACGGACTGCACCACACAAATCTGTGATCAAAACTACGTAGAAAATATTCTTTGGTAAAAAGCCCATAGTTCACGAGAAAAATTACATTAAAGTAGATAAATTGACCTTATTTCACGTTAAGCACAGCATACAGCATCAGAATACAAAACGTTGAACCATCATAACAGATGTTCGAAGTGTGCTCTACCCATAGCAATGCACTTTTCCGCATGTTGGATGCATGCAGCATGCACGAAGCTTGGCCGCCGGATGCACCCATTGCAATTGCAGTGTCCCAGTACTCGGTGCATGTTATCTCCTTGGCCTCTTTTGCACTCCTGAGCTCGGCTTGTTCCCTTGCAGTGTGCATTATAACTGATACATTAGTTGCATCATTGCAACATCACCTTATCTTTACCTAATTGGAATACCACATGTTTGCTACAATGCTTTTTGGACCTTTCATGTCATTTTACTGGTAAACAAATAATCTTATGCATGTTTACCAAAGAGAATTTTCTACTTAGTTTTGATCACAGATTTGTTGGGTGCAGTCTGTATCGGCAAATTACCTGACAACCTGTATACGTATCCTCCCCACCCGCCAACCAAAAGTTATACAACACAAAATAAACAATACAGCATAAAATAAATAAATAAATAATGTAGTTGTTACTTCCAATCAGAAATAATAAAAAAACTGATAAAAAAAATTACTTTTTTTTTTTACAAGATGCTGTAATATGAATGTTATGAGATACTTATCTCAGTTATTCTGTCTTGCTTGATGTCATTTCTAGTATACAATGAATGTAAAAACTTGGCGACTGGGCAAATGTGAACACACACACTGAAAATATATACTACAACTATAAAATTTAAAACTTGACACACTACACTGTGATCTACTCTAATGTGGCAAATCTTTGATAATTCTCTCTCCTCACACTGTCTGCTTCTCTCTGCATGTACAGTATGTATATATATGAATTTGTGTGTGTGTATATAAAGAGTATTCAACTTTGAATTTCACATTAAAAATATAACTGTATCTTGTACTCCATATTACTAAAAAAACTGTTTCCACCTATTCAAGAAACTAGAGGAAATTTTGTAGAAGCAGCTCAAATAATCCGTAAGCAAATTCTAGTCTCCTGTAATATGAAAGCAGGGCATCAACACAAATTCATTCCTGAACATAACTCACTGAAGTGCATCCTTTAGTTAACTTGTTATTTTGGCAATTGTCAGTTTTGAATGATGACTGGAGGTACAGTGTATACTATAAGCACACACTAATTACCCCCTCCCCCACAAATTAAATTACATGTCAACGAAAAAGTTTGAACCTTGTAAAGGAATTTTATACCTAGTGAACAGGAAATATATGATCAGAGTTTATGCTGAAGTAAAACATGATAGTTGCCACATTTATTAACATAAATATTGCACCACAAATATACATAATAAGACATAAATTTCATTTCTGGATACATAAAATTTTGTAAAGTCTCCAGCAAGCCTTTATACTTTCATATGCATGGAAAATAATTTTCTTGCCTAACTTGGGTGTATATAATACAGACACAGTGTTTACATACAGTGACTTGTACTTGATTCTCCTGTTGGGTAAGAGTAGAGAGAGGGAACTATGAGCTCCTTGATCTTTGCAAGATGCCAGTGAATAATGGCAGGGTTACAACAAAGGCAACTGGGGCAGAATGCCCCAGGGCCCCTTCATCATTTCTGCCCCTAAGCCCTTCCCAGTACTCTGCCCACTGAAATTATTACACTCCCTTACCGAAATGCTTTTTCTCCAGACTAAAAATAAGTCACAAATCTGTGTACCTTAGAATGTCCTATTGTTTCAAATTATGTAGTTACCATGTAACTCATAAGCAACATATTCACATAAATGCANGGGGGGGGGGGGGACCCCAAACCCAGTACTCCAGACCCCAGAAACCTTGCTGTGGCCTTGCATTATGGTTACCAAATAAAACCCATACGAAACTGAGAAAGTTGATATTAATGCCTGTTAAACTTGCTCCCACAGAATGTCACGATTTTGTGATACTTTAAGTTTTTGGTAGTCTATAATTTGTTTTTGGTTTTTTTACAACATGGATACCTGTAATTTTTCTTTTCCCATAAAAACAAGACTAAGTTTAAGAAAACAAAACATAATGTTTCTATCAGCTTTATATTTTTACTAGTACCCCAACACCAAAAGATTTGATTCAGATTTAAGAATTGGCCACAAAAAATGGAGAAAAATTATATTTGGCCCATTTATACTTTTTACTCAATTTAAACATGAAACATGCATAAATACTGTGGTGCTCAAATATTTGAAACTGCGAAATAAAGAGCTTTTGTGCTGCTCCTGCCTGGCATTATATGATGGAAACTTGTTCCAGAACAATACCAGAAGATGTGCATTCTTAAAAGAAATGATGCCATACTCTAAGAGTACGGGGTGAGAGAAGCAACTCACAAGTTTGACACATTCATTGAAATCTGCAAAAGCACACTGCGAGATATTTGAATTTTCAGATCATTTTACATGCTCAGCTTTAACAAATGTGATTATTTACACCTCTTAACTGAAGTGAGACTGATTTTACAATCCACAATAAAACCATCATGTCTTGCAACATACCAACAAAAGAAGTTAAAATTAGAAAAAAAAAAAAACCTCTTGTAATAAATGCATAAATGCTATTTGGGTTTACAGCATTCATTCAAAACAATACAAATGAAATACAAAACATTTATGTCCAAATCTTAAAAAAATTTACAGAAATGTTAATTAAACTCATTATGAAATCTAGATCTAACTAACATTGACTAGATAGAATGAAAAATTTAGGTTATAGTTGGCAAAGAACAAATTAAAGTAACATTCTCGTCTACAAGGCTATGGCACGCTATGAACACACAAAATTTACAGAATGTCAAGAAAAGCTATGAAAAAATACAAAGCTCCTCTGCAGATCTGTTACAATAAAGAAGCTATTTAATGAAAGGACAGCCCATTGGAAGGAACCAGTAACTGGTGGATGTGAGTGAAAACATTGCCCACAACACAAATTTGCTGCTAGTTTGTGTCACATTCAAACAACATACCTATCTAAAATCTGTGTTTAATTTAATCTATAGATCCCTTAGATAATTTCAAAAACTATTTAACTGATATACGTAACACATATTACTTCAAAGTGTTTGAGATCACAGACTTAGGTATACATAATCACACACAACTGTGGCAATCATAAGGTAGATAACAAACTGATGTACTTTCCTTTGTGTGCAAATCCCATAATGGGACCTATGATATAAACATGAAACAGACATCTGAAGAGTGGACATGGAAATCAAAATTTAATCATCATCAGGTTCTCTGTCAGAGTCCAGTTGCAGACCCATTTGCCCGAGAAGGTTACTGGCTGGACCAGCATTGCCCATCTGCGACTGATATGACTGCAGAATGTTCTTCAGTGCGTTCATGTCGATATCCACCGGACTGAAGTTTTCAATGTCATCAAAACTTTCATCTTGCTCAGCTACACCATTTGAAGCCTGAAAATTTAAAACTTGATTAAGTAAAGTTGGAATAACTGTTATGATGTGATAAACTTTTCAGTGACACTTCTCACATTTTACTGATGTGACCAAAATGGAAAGCAAATACTTTAGTGCGCATCTCCCTTTCAATTTATAATTATGAACCTTGGTGACAAAGCATTCCATAGAAGCTGAAAAAGAGTCCTTTGTTATATTGAAACAATTTCTGTAGGTTCTTTCAATATTACATAAATAGTATAGTACACAGAATACACAAAAAGCAACACAAACTTATGTATTACTATCAATCAAAGTTCACAAGGGCCATGTGCTTTATTTTGAAAAAGTCTACACACATAAGAGCACACACACACACACATCCATGCACACACAAGTACTTCCTATGCCTGTGTATGGGTTACTTGGAAACATTTTATCTGGCAACAAGATGCCACATAAATATATGCTAAGTATGATGTATCATACCTGTGCTGTACCAAACGTACATTATATATTTTGGTTTAATGGATAAATACAGCATTTCATCACATAATTGATACCATTGCATAATGGTTGCACTATCATTTTTTAGTGCTGAAAAGGGTAACAATTATTTATTTCATAAAGTGTGAAGGAAATGAGTTGAAATAGTTCAGGTTGAGACAAGTTGTGGCCGAAGGTAGCAGAGTAAAATCAAAGTGTTTATGCCTCCCCTTACAAAGGGGGAAAATCTGAGCCTGCATAAAGGTTATCTGCTTCCAACCAGATGGTTAAAAGATGAAGGATGCTAGGATGCAGCACAAGCTGCTAGACAAAAACTTCCCCTCTGACCAGGCAAGAAAGGGAGGGAAGAGAAATGCTGTGCTAGTTGTTAGGAAACCAGTTCCCCTTTTATTACAGAGGAGGAAACGATATCTCCCTGAGCAATAGCAGAGCCTGCCTAAAGACATTTGAAGATAGCATGTAAGGGGAGGAAGCAAGATCACGCTGTGCTGACTGCTGAGTAATGGCTAACAGAAGGAGGAGAGAGCATAGTTGTTGCTGTATTTGTTGTTAGGCAGTATATTTCCCATTACTGGAGGTTTGCTCAAACAAACAATTCAAGGGAAATCTGCACACAGTTTACAGGGAATGAATGCCAAGGCCAACCGGGAACATAGTTAATAAGGAACCTATTTCATGGAAAATAAAATTTTATTTTGTTGCTTTAATTGTAAAAATTTAAAATTTCAAAAATCAACTTTTTATGAAAAGTTTATATTTCATAACATTTGTGGTAATTACACTAAAAATACACTTAAATAGTTTTCATAACTATAAACAACTAGGCATTTACTGTACAGCCCCAAAATTGGTTGTAACAAGAAATACTTATAAAAATGACTAAGCAAAAGACTACCACAAGGATAAACATTTTGGTAGTTCAATTAAACTACACTCATAACACTAGTTCCAAACTGCATGGTTTGAGAATACATTGGATGTCTGACAACACATTTCCATAAGCATGTCCCCAACCTTGACTCATCCACTGCCACTACAACTCTCAAAGTCCAGTGATGAATGTGTTTGTTTACACTGAAATTTTCAACAGACCCACCCTTTTACACACATAAAATACTTTGACCAATATGAATGTAATATAGCTGCATTAAAAACTAGGCTGGAGGAAGAGACCAAACATCTCCACTTGCTTACATACACAGTGTTCTAACCTCAACTTCTATTCCTGTTGTTGTTGATGGTCACATTGGCAGAAAAGCTATCCAATGGTGGAAAGCAGAGTGTAGTTACCGTCCAGCTTGAATGCACACACTATCCCATATTCACTCTACGCTACAAACAGCATGGAGTGAATGAGAGATTTCGGTGGCTCTTAACATCAAGGTCTTGAGAGCTGATGAGGGTCAATAAAGGTGAGTATGGAGCAGCGTTGGAATGAAGAGGCAGGGGAAATGGGAAATCCCCAAGAAAACTTGCTGACCATTGGTATTGTCCAGCATGATTCCCACATGTGAAAATCCAGGGGCAACCCTGCTGGGAATTGAACCTGGATTGCCTAGGTGGGAGGCGAGTACTACACCACCGCGGCCCCACAAACAGCATGGAAAACTACTCAAGTGCTACAATATTAAAGACCGCTACAAAATACCAAAAACCTATTTGAACATAAAATAAAAAGTCCTTCAAAAACAAATTTATTCAAAAACATAAAATCCTTATGGACTGAACAAAATATTTACACGCTAAGTAACGATAAATATGTGTGTGCATATATATGTACACAAAATAAAGTAATCCAACCACAGTTATAGTAATAATCTGAATTTATAGTTATATTTACAATCAACGCAGCAACAGTAACACACCGTAAACAGTGTGAGAGCAGGTGCACCAACATTCCATGAAGCAACAAAATTTACTCAGATCCATAAAAATTTCCAGTAAACCTTTATAATATATAAATTTTTACAATACGTAAATTTTGTTTAGTGATTATTCCATTTTTTTTTGTAACTAATTTGAAGGTGGTAATTTTTATTCCAAGAGCACTGTCTGCACTCTAAATCAATGCACATATTTTCCTTTATCAATGCAGTCAACCATAATTAAATTCTTTGTGTATATCGATGGAGGTAGGAATACCGAAGTCTATGGTTGTTTACTTCAAGTCGATGCAAATGCATTCTGTTCAAATTTTTTAAATGTTTGTTAACATTTTAAACAAATTGATGTTACACAGATAATTTTTAATACCAAAGCAGGGCAGAATTACTCTGATTCTAAAGATAAGCTTTGGGCAAGTAATGGTTAGTAAAATATGCCATGAAGTATTAAGTTATTGTATTTTTTGCATAATATAGTGAGTTACGCGTGATTTCACAGCTAATTTAGTAAAAATTCAATTTGCAAAATAACAGGGTCTCTAATAATAATTCATTGCAAACAGGCATTGCTAATATTTTTTGACAGGTATCTAACCAATGGATTTACATAATAGTTGCCCCCCAAATTTTAAAGGAAATTCTTAGTTCTGTAGAATCTTATTTATTTATTTTTATTCCCCATGTTGACCCAGATATAGGATTTGTCATAATAATAAAAATTACAAAAACAAATGTCCTTAGGAATTTCTATCTGCACTTGGTAAAGACTTAGTTAAGTGTGTAAATAGTAACATAAATAATCCTTCATGTCATGTGATGTTATACAAATTTATTACTAGTTGCCAAGGTTTTACAGTTAGTATGAGTACAGAGATTTATTTTCATTTACAAATGTTTGGTCAATATTTAGATTTGAATGTAATATTTTGGAAGCCCCTGCCAACTTCATTTAGAAATTGCATTTGATAGAATCACAATTCATTAATTTCAGTAATTTTTAAATTTTTTTGTAATTTATGCTTCACTGCTACCTGTATCTTTGGCCATATGTTTCTTTTCTCTTAGCAGCTTTGTAAGCATAGGCAATGCCTATAGCTAGGCCAAGGAGGAAGAATCACCTAAAATTAATTGTTAAATGTTTTAGCATCAGGAAGTTACTTATCTTAGATTTCCATTTTTGTTTAGAGATTTTGTAAGTCCCGACACTTTCTTAGCAACCACCATACAATGCAGTCCAGCGTATGATAGGCTCTGCTGGAATTATAATTTTATTGAGACTGCCCATTATAATGCTAGGTGAGGATGTGGAGAGGCATTCAAGTGGAGTTAAATGTGTGTGGGCATAATACAAGAGGCCTAAAAGTGCTAGCATTATGATTTTACTAGTGTTAATCCGAGGGTCAAGGCTTTTGGGATATAAATTTCATGACAGCTAACTGAGTAACTTACAAAATTCAATTTTCTACATCAGCCATAACTTACAGATCCCCACATAAGATTTTCTCGCTTAATTTACACTTTTGAATTTCACGAGAGAGGCAATCTGAATTTGAACTTCAATGAAATATTTATCTTATTGTTCAGTTCTGATACAGTTTGATGATTTTTCACAGTATATAACTGAGAAATTAATATGTCACAATTCAGTTACACATTTCACATAATTTTTCACGTAATTTTTCTTTAGCAATATAAAACAATTATTTGAAAATTATTATGTGTCATCTTTGTGTAGTTGCATTATGTATTTGATTCCCAGTGTTATTCATGTCAGTGTATATTTAATTGATTCACTGAAAATTTCTTTATGCAAACACTGAAAACATTTGGGTATGTTGCACATGTTCTGTTCTTATGTTATCAAGAAACACACAGAATGTAAAGGTAACATATTTCACTTACCTGTTTTCTGAACTATGCTTATTATTGTGAGTGCAATATTCTTTTTGATTGGGTCATTTGTGGCATGTAAATTAAGTTGTTTGGTGATCTATAAGTTTTAGCCACAGTCATAAAGTGCAAAATGAATAAAGAGGTTCTCTTTTCATTCATGTATATTGCTACACCAGTTCATACATACACAAACACTGGCATGAGCTTACCAAGGACACAACTAAACAAAAATAAAAACCAAGTAATTAACTCTATTAACTAAAATCATTATTTATATTTCCCAAAGCATGGCGATCCGTGTCATCCAATGGGAATTTTTCCTTGGTGAGTTTGTCAAAAAGTAATGAGTAATTTGCCAGAACGTGAGCCATATTTCTTATGCAGTTCTTTACACGAGTTACGTGACGTGGAGTCTGACACTATGACGGATGACTTCACAATGAGCATGCCCAGAAACCCTACTTACACCGATCAAACATATTAAGTAAATGAAAACACTTAACAACTAAATTTTGTCAAACAGCACTATTTCAGAAAATGTTATTGAGAATATACAAGCAAATGAAACTTGCATTTCTGAATCTAATAGCAGTACCCTTTTTACGCCTGATGTAGTAATGCAATACATGCAATCTACAACAGCAGTTGCAGGATATCACTACTCAAAATAAAAATTTTAAAACTCAAATGTCACAGAATATTCACAATATTATATGTCTTGCAATAAAAATTTAGAGGCTAAATAAGAAGTGCAAACACAGAAATTGGAATCACAAACTTCAAACTTTTATGAATTTCAAACTGAGTTAACAGCCAGTACCAATTCTTCGCAGACAAATTTTGAAAATACACAGCCTACGAGCCAATGTAAACAAACTTGCTAACATTGAGCAGCTGAGTGAGAATTTTGAAAGATTAGATGTGCGAGTAGACATAGCCCTCTGATAATACTCTAAAAAAACATTTTACCCCAACTGGACGTGTATACAATGCAAGAAAACCCACAGAAGATCAAGAGAGAAGTGGAAAATTTTGTCCAGAAATGCCTGTATACTGCAGCAAAAAGCCACAATAAACAGCAGAAACTTAACAAGAGATGAAAATTTGAAGTTAATGATTTAGTTCTATGTTAAACTAATTCTATTAGTTATTTATGGGAAAATGTCACAGACAAGCTTATTCTAGTCTTTGATGGCTTTATAATGAGCTTAAAGTGCTAGTCAATTCCTTGTCCAGGAATTTTATGCACATCTAGATGTTTTCATGGCTGTAGTAACTGCAATGTGAGAAGTCTGGAGTATGTATTTTGTATGGCCTAGTGTTATTGTATTGTTCTTGTCATGTTTTAGGGTAATATGTTTTATTACTATGGGTAATTTATTTCATTTATTATGTATTACGACTTTGTTGTGAAGAAAAGTTGTATCGCCGTTTCCTTCTTTTTCATTGCATTGTATGCTTGTTTGTTTCAATATTTATTCTCATTCAGGCTTACCTTTCATCAGTAACCTAAACCACGTCAAAAACAAGAGGTTACCTTCTGCACAGTTTTCCTCCACAGTTAAACATTGTTAAGACAAAATATTAACGTCTAATGTGCGTATTTCACTGTATCGTGAGGGATACACATATTTTAATAATCTGTAATCGCACCATCATCAATATACTCACAGTTTAGTATAAAATAAACCTAAATACGATCAAAAATTGTTAACTTTTATGTAACGATTTTAGAAATAAAACAGCACTGTTAGGAAGTTGAAGAATGGAATGTAAACAAAGTATTTGACAGTTGAAACAGAAACCACAAGTCTGTTTTTGTTTACTAGTAGTGGAAGGATATGTTAGCACCTGAAAGTAGAACTTAAGCAGAGCTTCAGAATAGTGTGAAGTACTATACATATGCTGTTTTCACATATGAAGATTACAGCACAAAAATAACAATTTACTACTTAAAAAAATCACTGTATGCATTACCTTCTTGTTGGTTACTTTCTCAAAACTCTCTCCTATTGTCGTGCTTGCTAATTCATGATCCATTTGATCCATGTACTGTTTGATCTCAGACTCAAACTCCAAAGTATTGTTTCCTTTTTTACCTGTGATACAAACAATTATATACATAAAAATTTGAGACAGCAGAAAAAAATATGTTTTAAAAAAGCATTACAAGTTTTGTTCACAATTTACCACATTTCAAACAGACAACAGTTATTTCTACTAGTCAGTGAAAAGAACATGTTTCGCGAAGAGAAATATCAGTAATATGTACTCAACACATTGCTAAAAACTATACAAATATGCCATATTCTGCATAGATGTAAAAAGAGATCAACCATCTCCAAGTTGTGGGAAAGACACTTAAAATACATTTTACTACTTCGATTTTGACACCTTCTATTTGTGCCTATTTCTGTCTAATGGAACAGCTCCGGTAGAACCTTTCTAAAATGACCTCTCACTGTTTCCAGAAATAAGGTAGTTATAAATATTTTGGGAAATTTTGGACCAATTTTGATTCACCCAAACACCTACATATCAAAAATCTGCCATTTTTATGCATGAATTAAGTATAAATTAATTTTAATAGGCAGATATCATCTGAAAAATGATATCCTAGAGGCATATACTTAGCCTCCCCTTGTCACCCAAAATGTTAAAAACCTCAAGTGGCATGAGGATTTGCCAAGTAAGTCACTGTTCAATTGTCTCGGGCATAAAATCAACATGATTTCTGCATGGCATTTTAATTAAATTCAATAGTCAGATTTCTTCTGAATAAAGTGATACCCAAGATATGAGTACTTGCACTTTCCTTGTCATCATAAATGTTTAAATATTGTGCTGCAACTAAGCGCAAAGTCCATCTTCAATGGTTTCTTTTGGGAAAATATAAAGATTTGTTACTGAAATATTTATTTATATCAATAGACAAATGTCTTCTGAATTAACGGATTTCCTGAAACAGTATGTCAGAAACATCTTCGTCACAAAATAAAGCGTAAGCACAGAGCGCCCGTAAACTGCGCATACAATCAATAACCTCACCAGGCGTCTACAGACTACACCCGGGTTGTATGCCCCCCCTCGCCCTGCTTACAGCAACTACAAAAAGTCTTCCTCCCCTTTTCCACAGTTCATCACACATGAAGAGAGCCAGATGCGTATTCATTTCATCACTTCCAGCCTTCTCCTCCCAACCCCTTACCCCTCTTTGATGGCTTCATCAGACGTCATGACAGACAGTCATCTTGTTCTGCTGTAGATCCTATTCTTGTTAGGTGTGTGAGACTCGTGCATGCGGCTAATGTTCACGTTCTCTCAGCACTTCTACAGTAAAACAGCTGTTTTTACATTTTAGTATGATTAGGCTTATATAACATTTTAACTTTATGCGAATTTTACATAGACAGCGAGCGTACCACCCTCTGTTTTTTTTTTGTAGTTAAGAGGAGGTTACAGATACCCTTCTGCAGTATCACTTATTCAGGAGACGTCTAATAATTTAATAGTTTTTTTTTTAATTGTTTGGCAATACGGGTGTTGCAGATACCCTTCTGTCACACCATTTTATTCAGAATACTTCTGTTTATTAATTTAAATTTGTGTTTCAGTGAAACATCCTTTAATTTTTCTGAAAGAGCCCACGAAAAATTTAATTTGTGCTTGGAAGAAAGTAGGTTGCGTTCAATGTTTTTATATTTGTTTGCAGTGGACATTTTGATACATCTGCAGATATTGTTACCATCTTAATACCATAGACAAATGTGATTTTTGCAATACTGTAATAAAATCAAATACACATGTTTCAAAACACTTCAACAAGCAAACATTTTTTCCCCCCTTATTTTACTAGTACTCTATATGTTATATATGTTATTAAACCAAAGTGTTCATCATCTATGTTGTTCACCATAACAGATATTATATGGTGTATTTTTATTTATTAAGTAACTACAGCAGTGGATAATAAATGTGGCCACCAGCATGGCTTTCTAAAAATTTGATATTAAACACACTTATTTTTTCTAATAACCAAGAAAATAATCCACTAAAAAAAAAAAAAACAAAAAAAAACACTACATTCCTTTAATAATAAAAAAAAAACATTTCCAATAAATTAAAAAAAATAAAAAAATTAAAATAAAAAAACTATTCTGCTGTCGAAAATACTCTAATCACAAGGCTATTTACGAAGGCGGGAGAGAAAATAAACAAGACAAAATAAATACCCTCCCGGCGTCCTGAATGAATGGCCCCTCACACCAGTGGAATAAGGTTAGTCCAAAATATGACAAAGAAAGATTGCCGGTACTGCCGGTGTGAGTTGAAATCACGACTCGTGTGTGCTCTTCAAATGTCCATCTTGGGTTCTCGCTGACCGGAACTTGACATGAAACTGAAACTACTACTCTTGGTCACTATTGCCAGCACTGACACTACATTGCTGGAACTGGAAACTGGGGTTACTAGACTAGAAACTGAATAGCACTGAGGCTATCATGAAAGCCGTGCCTTTGGATAGTATTAAAAGAAACCAGTTGTTGACCCTAGTGTAGACCAATGTTATTCCTAAGATGCTTACAATACAAGAGATCACAGAAATCATTGCACAGTGGGAATAACAATTAAGGTCATAGCCGAGTCACAACTAATCTAGTGCCGGTGAAGGTATTGGGAGAATTCATTTATTTAAAATTTTAATTTCCCCCCAAAAAACTACAGTTGGTTCATGACCGGAAGAGACTTTCTTGAAGCCCTGCTAAAGATCTACTTTCGAGCCCATTTCGTACCCTTCCATCAAAGGTAAACAAACATTGCCATGTGACTGCCATGTGGCAGTCACATGGCAATGTTTACATGCACGTACCCATTATAAAAGTCATGTATATATTATTAATGGGTATTCCATAAGCGTAAAGTTTTTAATCTTGAGAATTTCACACAAAAGAATATGAGATGCCAGCGAAAAACATTTCATTCTATAAACCCAAAATGTGAGTATTTTGATGAATCGATAGTTGTTGTCTATTTACAATTGACTGTTAGTGACTTTCGATAAATTCCCGTACATCGAAGGCAAGATCTTCAGTATTGATCGAAATTGCTACAGACGTTAAAATGGCGTGGTGGTATACTGAGTCGGATGTTTCGCACAATTGTAAAACATTATTTAAAAATTGTTGTGACGGTTTTCGACAGGACGGCAGAGTTTACGAGTGAAAAATTCTACGTCTTCGACAATGTGAAAACAATTCTTATATGCAAATACTGCAACATTAGAATAGAGTGGCAAAGGAAAGACACGTGCACGAAACACATAAAAACAGTACAACAAGAAACAGAGCACAAATTAAAATCACACGTTATTAAAAACCAAATAATAAAGAGCGGATATTAGTAAAACAAGACAAATAAATGAATTATTATAGGTTAAACAAGATAATCGTACAAATTCTCTGGCACGTGTGTCAACAACACAAGGAACGAAGGTTGGTAAACAAATGGCCGCGTTACTTTCACCTTGAGCGTGATCATGTGACTATGCAAGAAACGTTGAAATCTAAATACGTTAGCATCACGTCATTAATAATTGGCATAATAAGATACAAGTCTTTTCGACACCCATTTGTAAGTGATAAATGAACAATTACATTAAAACTTTGGAACTATTTCCTCTCTTTGTGCTGGCAACCTAACGGCATAACTGTATCCGCGCTCGCTGCTGTTTGTAATGTTATATGCATGTCGCTAACGGCTAGGGTGTTTTTTCATAGGTTGATTTTCAAAAGTTTCTTCCAGTCGTGAACCGACTATACTGGAACCTACCCGAAAATCAAAGCAATTATAAAATGAACTTCTAGAGTTAGGTTATATGTATTAGCTTCATATTTGGACCACTTCAACACATTTTTAGTATGTAAGCTACATGTGGCCAACAAGTATTAAATGGTGAGTATCGGTTGTGGTATCGGAAATGGGTGGTTGTATCTGGGTATCAGGAATTGGTATCTGAAATTAAGGTATCAAAACAGTTCTAATAAAAATAATTTGAAAAAACATTAGTTGTACGTTACTACTAATAAAACTACTATAAAACTTAAGTACTGGGAACCTATTTATTAGGGGTGGGCAAAGCTGGAAATTTCATTTCGAAGTAAATTTTTCAAAATGTTCGCGAATTCGAATCAAATATCGAATCAAAGTGTTTGGTTAACAAGTACACATTGCACCATTTTTAAAAAATTTAATAAATACATACATATTCTTAAGCTAAGTAAAAGGCAGATAAAAAAGAAATGGTTTCTATGGATTTACAAAAAACTTGATCATAGTTTTTTTTACTATGTACGAGTAAGAACACTTTCATGATAAACAAATCTAAATAACAAATTGAAAATTAATCCACGCTTAAGGAATATAAATGTAAAAAAAACTTAAACAATCATTTTTCATTACATAAGCACATTCCTCGACATAAATGCAAAAATAATACGAAATAAGAAACTTAAAAAAATTATTTCAGCAAAGTGTGAAACATACAAAACTTGAACACAATTAATTGCAGTACTCATGTTTTTACACCGTAGTTATGTTGCGTACGTATACATTATTAAATTACGCAAGTTTATATTGTGCAGTGTCAAGTTTATTAAAATTTTGTTTGGTCTTCATCTTTGTCTTCTACAAATACGCACGGTAACTGTTCCATTCCTTTATTACTTGCTTTATGATTCTGTCAACGGAACACTGTTGGCTGTATAGGTATTCCAAGGTCCCTCACCCCTCAAGATGGCATGAAGTGAAGCGTAGTTGTTAATTTCCCACTTTATTTTTAATGCATTACTGAGATTTGAATCACAGTGGGTGCAATTTCACAGCAGATAAGTTTGTGAAAAATGCAGTTTAATCTCTTATTTATCACACACTAATGATTTAAGACTCTGTTGGACATGAGAGAAATAAACATTTACAAATTGAAATCTGTGGTGCCGAATGAAGTTTGGGAAGATAATGAAGTGTTTCATAATATAAAAAGGTTTTTTTTCTTTAGATAATTCCATTTTGCTATCTTGTAAATAAAATTAGATACTGACAATTATTTTACACCGAAATGCAGTTTGGCCTAATTTGTGGGAATTCTGCTGAGTTAAGGTTATGTTTTCATGATAGCCATGTGTGTAGCATATGCCAAATAACTTTGATGTTGATATTAGTAAGCCCACGTAGTCTTTTGTTTTTTTGGGCAAATAATAATAAGTAATTTATGTTGCTCAAAAGCACTTTTTTTCAAAGTTCAAAGTAAAAATTTTTTATTTTGAATATGAAGAAGAATATTAAAAATATTCTATTTGTATTCAAATTTTTTGAAGATTGGCCCACCCCTAATATTTATTATCAAAGAAAGAAGTTCAAACGTCGAGTATGAGAGAAGTGCATCTAGAAGATGTCACACTGCACTGGACTGTACTCATTGTGCACTGGTTGAGTTCTGCATTTCCCATGTCTACTGCACTCACACCGAGTGCAGCATTCTTCTGTGTTCAAATTGTTTGTTTCATTGAAAAAAAAGTGCAAACCACATACAATTTTTGTCAGGGTGGCAAATAAATTTTTTTTTGTTAGCAACATTAGTTCATGGCTTATAGCACCTTGTAAACCTCTATGTCACAATGTTTCATTATAAAAAATTTGTAATTTTTAAGATAGATGTGAATAAATATGGTTATTAAAATTGGTTTCTTTAAGACTTTCAGTACTTAGCAACTCAAACTTGACATTTGTAGTGAATTACGGGCGATTGGTGCTTGCACATTACTTGGCGACAAAGAGGTTTTGTATATGCCTTTCGAGGATATCAATTTATTCATGTGTGTTTCTATTGAAATAAATAAATATTTTAACGACAAATCCTGATTTTTCTGCAATACGACACTGAAAATGGACGTCATCCTCGGTTGTCGTGCAGTATTCAAACATATATGATGACAAGGGGCGTTCAAGTACACGTGTGTAGAGTAATTTTGTTTGGGAGACCTGACTATTGAACTAAATTAATATTCGGTGAAAAAATCATGTTGACATTATTCCAGAGATGATTGAACATGGACTTACAATGCTTGGTAAAACTTTGCGCTGCTTGATGGTATTAACATTTTATGAGACAAGGGAAGGTTAAGTATATGTCTTTCAGATATCATTTTGTTCAGAAAATGTCTACTTATTAAAATAGAGTGATATTTGATTTAAAATATGTGTCATTTTTGTGTTAGAAATGATTTAACATGGACTCACAATAATCAGTAAAATCTTGGGCTGCTTAATGTTTTTAACATTTTGGGTGACAAGGGGTGGTTAAGTATACACCTCTAGGGAATCATATTTTTCAGAAGGCATCTGCATATTGCAAAACATTTATATTTAATTTAAAAAAAACGTGTCTTTTCACGCTACAGACAATTGACCTGGACTTCATGCAAAAAAAAAATAATAATTAAAATTTTGACGTATAGGGGTTGGGAGTGAGTCAAAATTGGTCCAACATTTCTCAAAATATCTATAGCCACTAACTTGTCTTAACAACCTTATTTCTGGAAAACATGAGGGGTTGTTTGGTAAGGTTCTACAGTAATTGATTGTAAGACGACACCGAATGCAAGCCAACCCCAAACTTTCAAACCCTCTGAAAAAGAAAATGATATGACACACATACAAGCAGAATTTTGAACATCTCGCATGCACCTGATCAGCTGAGAGCACATGGTGAGGTTATTGATTGGACGGTATGTTCATGGAGCACAAAATACAGAAGGGGAAGATCCAGCGGTAGGAGGAGTGAAACAATCTACCCTTCCACAGGCTCCTTTCTCTTCTGAACCTGTCTGCAATAAAGAGGAGGGCGCAAGGACACCACTTTGGTTGCTAGGTAACTAGCTTCCACCCTACCAGATGTGTAAGGTGAGGAAATCAGGTCATGGCTGGGCTCTGATGAGCATCACTGAGCACAGCTGAAGATCACTTAAATCAGGCAGTATATTTACACTTACATTGGCAATGCTGTGCATGCGTGGCAAATCTCTGCCTTGTAAAGTGATTAATAATATTCCACTTGAAAAAATTGTGATTTTGAGACAGAAATGTACAAGGTGATTAAAATTAGTTTCTTTACAGTCTTCAATAATCAATCATTCAAAACTATTTCCTCTAATTTTCTCATACACTTGTGCCTGTCACAAGATAATGTAGCGCTCTGACTTGGAACTTGCATATTACATTCAGCAACAAAAGGTGTCAAATAGGTTCTTCCTAGACATAAGTTTATTCATAGTTTATTGAATAAATTAATTTAAACCTTCCAATCTCCTTGCAAGAAGCCACTGAAAATGAACTTTACGCTTGGTAATACTTGCAGGTTGCGCAATGTTCAAACAATTTTTTGCAACAAGTGGAGGTCAAGGATTATAATTTTATTCGGATAATACTATCTATTGGAATTAAATTAGTATTGTGTTTAAAAATTATGTTGGTTTTACGCCAGATACAATTACACACAAGCTTAATGGGAAAAAAAAGTTTTTCAATGCAAAAGAAATTTTTTTTGCAAAAAATAATTACAGACTAAAATTTATTATGCAATATTTTCAGCCAAAGTCTTCTGCTTTGAAATTGATTGATAGGTGCAGTTATTTTCAGCAGCGGATAATATTGTTAGAATTTTTGCTAACTGGGATAGGTTTGGAAATGTGCAAGAACGGCACAGTGCCATAGCGAATTACAGTCGCATACTCAGTGACTGCAGTGACGTAGTTAGAAGTCAGACTAGGCAGAGCACTTGACCGCTCTGTGGTATGGTACATTTGAAAGTATAACCGTATATCGTTAAAAACTCAGGTCACACGATACCATTTTTCAGTACATAAAGGATCCACTGTACAAGAGATTGCCAAGCTAAAATTATTATACGCCTTTGCATAAAAACACTGTATTTAATTTAAAATTTTAAATAAAAACTTAAGATTAAGGACAAGAAAGGGTGTGGGGAGAGAATTACACAAGTGGTACTTAACAGAAATAGTTGTAAATACAAAATACCATAGACCCTTTTGAAACTTATAATTCTTTCAAAATTGTACCACTTTCAAAATTGTACCATGTGGTACAATTTTGACAGCTAACTAATAAGCATAACAATGCTGATGGATTTGAATCCCAATCCAGGCCTTATAATTCTTTTTTAAGACAGCCATGTGGTACAATTTTGACAGGTAACTAATAAGCATAACAATGCCGATGGATTTGAATCCCAATCCAGGCATGTTGCATCTGCAGTTAATATGTTATTTTTCAGCAAAGTGAAGAAATATTCCATCAGAGAGAATTAATTTCATTTTATTTAAGTCTTTTAAATTACAATGGTGTTAAACTGATTAATTTATAACAATAATTTAAAAAAAAAAACTAATTACATTGCAAAAAAAAATTTGATTCTGTACCAGTAATCACATAATATTGTTATTTTAATTACTTGCTTTTTGTCCTATTAGCACAACTTTCAAAAATATAAAAATATCTGATTTAAGAATTACCTGCTTTTAACTGGTTAAGATCCATTTCCATTTCATCACCATATGAGCTCATTGCTGAATCATCAGAGTCCAATTCCCAGTTGTCATCTGGTATGGCGAAGTCTAAAAAAAAAAAAACAGTATTACACATTCGAGATTCCTCGTGTGTCTCAGCATGCACAAATTATGGTAATCTACATGAAAATATTATCAAAGTCAGTTAAGTGAAAATATGTGGTACGGTGAGTTGAGGTGTGGTTATGGTGAGTTGAGGCGTGGTTATGGTGAGTTGAGGCGTGGTAGGGTGAGTTGAGGCGTGGTGTGGAAGGGTGAGTTGGGGTGTGGCAAAATAAGGTAGGGTGAGAGGTGGGGTGTGGTAAAATAAGGCAGGGTTATGTGGAGTGTGGCAAAATAAGGTATGTTGAGGTGGGGTGTGGTAAAATAAGGTAGGATGAGGTGGAGTGTGGAAAGTGTGGTAGGGTGAGGTGGGGCAAAATAAGGTGCGGTGAGGTGGGGTGTGGTAAGGAGCGGTAGGGTGAGGTCCCATGACATCTGCAGCTGTGTTTGTCCAAGGGAAGGTAGGCCTCCAAGACTGGAATTTCTCTTTAGGGACAGGGTATACCTTGCATTGTACACATAGACAGCACTGCTCCACGTAGGTTCATACGTCTCGGATAATCCCCTCTTATATGTACCACTGGGAGATTGCTCAGAGCATTTCCTTGATGCCGGGGTGTCTGGCATAAGGGTGGTACTCATAGGCACCTTGCTGTATTAGTGAGGTACATATATCTTACATCCTTCTGAGCATGTATGTGGTCTGGCTCAGACAACTCCTTGTTAGGTTTTGTACCTCCCTGGACTCTTTGTTATTAGTACCTGCAGTTCGGGATTCCGCTGCTGCTGTTCTTGCAGCATTTTCTTACTCTCCCTGAACCTCCAGAGCTGGAGGGTTTCTGCGTTACCCCAAGGTTTCACCCAGGTGAATGTGGGGGGAACCATTCTCTCCAAGTCTTCTGGTTCACTGGTGTACTAGGTTCCCTGGGGTTTCCAGGAAAGGGCATCAGGCAAATCATTTGCCATCCCAAGGCAATGCTTGATAGTAATATTAAATTCCAATAAGAATAAGGCCCATCGGGCTAGTTTGACTTTTCCATTTTTGGCCGTGGTTAGCCAAGTAAGGCCTTGGTTATCTGTCATTGACGAAAGATCAGTCTTCTACATGGTAGCTGTATGGCCAAACACTCTTGTTCATTAATGTGGTACCTCCTCTCCATCTCCGAGAACTGAGTGCTGGCATAGGCAATAACATCTCTCTGGCTGGTGGGGGGCTCTTAATGTAAGACAACCCCTATTCCGGTATTACAGGCATCAATTTGAAGAATCAATGGTAGTTTGGGTGGGACCTGTGTAGTATAGGCAGGTTATCATATCCCTTCTTTATGTTTTCAAATGCTGTCTGCTTTTTTTCTAACCATTTCCACCAGACAGCCTTCGGTTGAGAAGTACCATTAAGGTAGCTACATCCTGGACAAAGTCACAGTCAGTTGCATAGGCTTAGAAACGGTTTCAACTGTCGTCTCTTGGTAGAGGCACGAGTTTCCGTTATTTCCCAGGCTTTTTCCGGTGATGGAAAATGTTCCTCTGGCATGACTCTGTGGCAGAGATATTCAATACTTGTTTTGCTGAAGTGGCACTTCTCCAGGCGGCAAGTCAGCCTGTACATCTGGAATCTCTCAAGTACTTTTCTTACATGCGTTTGGTGTTACCCCCCAGGTACGCGAGTAGATGCTCACATCATTCAAGTAGGCACAACAGAAAGAGATTATGTAACGTATGAGGATGATGGCTGACATGAGTTGTTGGAACGTAGCCCTCCATCCTTCTTTGGGACCAGCACCACTCGGGAGTTGTACGGGGAATCAGATGGCTCTATGAGCCCTTGGACTTTTATGTCTGCCACTAGGTTTAATATTATTTTACATTTGTGTTACGATGGTTTTCCCGGCCGACAACACATAGGCCTATGGCATAGAAGCCATTATGAGTGATGGCATTCATCTGACGAAGAGGGTCAATATTTTCTAAAACCGGAATATGGGCATTTAGAAGTTTCATTAGGGAGTAGAGATGTTCTTTTGTTGACTGGTGTTGGATCTCCCTTTCCGTTATTTGTTGTTGGGATAGGTCACACATTGCATTCTCCCAGTTCACTGCCATTTGTGTCTGGTGGCCTAGGTACAAACAGTGTTGACTGCACTCAATAATGCATTCTTGTGAGCCAGGGTTACCCAAGGATAACTTCCCCTCCTAAATGTAGGGCAACCAAAATTTTTTGTTTTTATTGGTCCAGCTTCCGTTTGTAGTGGTAGCATAATTAAGCAGTCTATTGCTAGGTGAGCCTCCAGTTGGGCCATGTGAATCATCCTATAAATGGGCTGGGGTCAAGTCTTTTGTTCAGAGGTCAGCATGGCGCTTTGAATGAAATTATTGGTGGTGGTAGTATCCAGTATCATCAGTAGGTTTTTACTGTTTACCTGGACCATTATTCCTGGGGAATATGGCATGGGCAAGGGTCACTTGTGACCTGTAGGTGGTCCTTTGTGGCTTAGATGGAGCCTCTGTTGTCCCCAGTGGCATCGTTTCCATTCTTTTTTTTTGCTTCCATGGCTTTTTCCTCTTTCTTCGGGTTGTGTGCAATTTGAATTGCATTAGTGGGTTTCACTTCTGCCCTGTTGGGTATTCTAGCCTGAATGACCAGGCAATCCTTATCTAAATGCCAGCCCAGGCAGTACCTACACTTTGGTGTGAAAGAAGAAGCTTCAATATTAATGGGTTTCTCCACTCCCTGGGGAGCAATCGCCCACAGTGGGGTGATGTGTCCTGGTAATCTGGTTTCCTTTCAGCCATTCCTTTTGTTCGGCATTATTGCGTTCAATCTCTCGAGCTCTTTTCACTAACTTGTAGAAAGATTGCGCTTGTTGTGTCCAAAGCGGTGTACTGATGGCAGGTAGCAATAGTTTTGTAATCAACCAAACCCCTTGGCCACAGTGCTGTTTGGCTCGATTCTGGAATAAACCAGAGTCTTGCACAAAATAAAAATCTCAGCTTTTTCCTTTTGTTTTCGCCCATAAAATTCCTGCATTAGTTCAGTCAACACATCTTTGTCCGCTAACTAGCGGGTTAGTGTGGTTTCGAACTCCGTCTAATCATTTACTAATTCACCATAGTTCTCCCACCAATGCAGTGTGACCCCTTTCAATTGTCTATTAGCATGTGGTACCAATAGCGTCTGAGGAATGTCGCCCCTTTTGAATTTGTGCACGCAGGCAGTCAGGAATATTTCCAGATACTCTTATGGCCGGCCCGCAAATTCCATTAGCATTACTTCCTCCAGCCTTCAGGTTATGCTTGGAGGGGAACTGGAATGGCATTTGCCGAGATAACTAGGGCTGCAGCTCTCCTCTTTACATTGGCAAACTTCACACCGAAATGATATGTCACCTGGGATACGCATGTCAGGCCACCCTAAAAACAGGTAGTGGAACATCTGCAGGCAGGTTCCGCACCTAATCCTTACATGCCCTGGTCTGTGGAGGTTAACAGGTAGTACCTCATCTGTTGATTTTGGCGATTCCTATAATGGTATTCGAGATACTCTCTAGGTCCCTGTATTCATCAGGCCAGTCAATGCATGTGTATAGACTATTTGCGGTTTCTTCACACTTTTTGTATCAAACCTGCACGACTTATATGGTTATTTCTTAAATATGCCATGTATCACAAGTGGTTTATACTTAATTGCATTAGGCAGAGGAACATCCTGGAAGCAGAACTTTCACAAGGCTTCAAAAAAGTTGAAAATTGCAGTGAATGGACTAAAGTGATATTGTGCTGTGCAGTGTTTGTACGTCACCATGTACAATCTGGTTCCATCACACTGAGGGGCACTGCATGTTTTAGCTCTGCATCCAATAGACTATACTAAGGAGCCCCCATCATTCCCTTAGGCCATTCTTTCGTTTCAAGCCCCGTTCTGGTTGTGTCCAATAGGGGAATTGGGTGCCACTGGGTTTTGTTGGCGACTCCCAGAAGTCACTGAATTTGACTAGGCCAACTTGGTGAGTGGCACAACTCTTTGTCTCGTGGTTGAGGTAGCCTGATTCTGCATCTCTTGCCTACACATGTACAGCTAGAACCCACACTGGGTGACAAATTTCTCTTCGGCTACCCAGATATAGCTTGTATAGGTGTTGAACCATTTCCCTTTTGGCGTGGACTACCAACACCTCATCTGTACACTAGGATCGGGACTGCTAATTATTTTGTATCTCACCCCTCTCGTCAATGTTTGGTGTCTAGTGATAGCTGGTCACGCCGCCCTCTAGCACTACTGTGGCAAAGGAGGGAAAGAACCTAACTCTGAAGCTCGTAGCTATTCCTAAATGCCCAATCACTGGGTGGGGCATAAAAGGGATAGCATAACCCTCAGTGCCCAGTTACGCACGCTGGTGAGACAGGACCAGACGCCATCGGGTGCAATCGCATCGGCCCCCTTAAAATCCTCGTTAAGGAGACTCCGTTTCCCTAATCTCTAGAGGAATACTGGGCCAGTGCACCTTCATTCCACGTTGGCGTAACTGCACCCTTACTAGGCTGGTGTTCTATAAATGAAATGGTACTCCACAATACCATAAATTATCTGTATTTGATGATCAGAATAAAGTTGAAACATTGTGTACCATCCATTTCCAAAGGCCTTTTTGTACAAAACTTTAATTTATTTCAGTAAGGAGTCTTTTCAATAAAAATATATTATCACAAGACCATAAACAACCTCATGTTAATGAGAAAAATGTTCAAACATTATGCACCGCTTACCTTACGAGTGCAAAATCCATTCTCAATTATTCTTTGTGCAAAAATCATTAGATTTATTAACGAAACACATATTTATTTCAATAAGCAAACGTCTTCCTTATAGAAATATACATATATCCCACAAGGCCATGGACCACCTCTTACTGCCAAAAAACAAACAATATGGCACATGCTACTATGAATATATATTTTGCTAGCGTACATTGTTAGTCAGTCCGAAAGCAAACTTTCTCACTAAAATGAAATAAATAAATGAACAAGCAATTGTTTGTACACAGCAGCACAATCATTCCTTCACTTATCCAACACACTGATGGCCTGTAGTGGGACATGTAAAGTCAGCCAAGCAGAAACTCGTGCTACTTTTCAAGGGCAACTGCGACACAGAGAAGTGAGGCGAGTTACAGCAGAAACGGTTGGTGCTGGCGCGCTGTTATTGTTGACATAATGTGTTGTTGTATCCAAAGTTGAAGCCAAAAAATGCAAAGCTGCATTAATAAAAAGCACAAAACTGAAATCCAAAACTGTAAATAAAATCGTATTCCAATAAGAAATGGACTAACCAGGTTGTCAACACTAACAAAAATGGCATGGTCTTAAGATAAAAGATGCTCATGGGAGGGAAAGGAAGATCTGTAACCCGCACTGTTATTGGCTAGCGCTGTTGCTATGGGCGTGTTGTTGGGAGGGTCGGGGCGACGAAGGAGGGGTGCAGCAGGAAAGGAGTGGCGTGGTCGTGAAAGAGGGATGAGACTGAGGAGAAGGCGAGACAGAGGANCGTGACATCATGATTCGTACGAATTCTAAATCCTAGGCGCACGCGCTCCAACTCAAATCACCACCACCGTAGTTTTAAACTAATTAAAATTTTTTTTTTGTGTTTCGGCAGATGGTTTAAGTGTACCTACTGAGAAATACCTACATATTATTACCATGGGCCAGTGAATGTATTTTTATTGGGGATTTCATTGCAATTTATTCAATTTTGGCAAGGATATTTTATTACTTTCATAAAGTTTTGGGATTTTTTGACGGTTCCTAAAAACATTTACTTTAGATTGTTGTTTTCGTTACCTACATGTTCATTACTTCGGCGTTTGACTGTATTATACTAAGTTTTTTGGAAATGCTATCAACTGCGTGGAATTCTATAAACTGACTCACAAATACAACTCTAGACTGTGAAACCACGGCAAATCTTGACGAAAGCCAGATACATTCTCACTTCATCTGCAAGGAACCAACCTTCTTCCCTCTCACCAACATCATCTACACAATAGCAGTTCAAACATTACAACATTAAACAATAAATCGAACACAAGACATTACCACTTACCAACTTACCATTCACTATATACACATTTTTTCTTTGTCCTTACAGTTTGGAATAAATAAAGTAAGGTGATAAATTGTTTTGCCACAGGAAAATACGACGCATTAGTAGAGAGTGCACTTTTTTTTCTTTATCTTTGGTTAACACACGGCAGCAGCATTACGTATTTTATGCCGATAATAACACGTAAAACGAGAGAATATGCTGCTTCGAAACACTTGTGAACTGTAGAAAGTTTCTCTGCTAACTTTTTAAAACATAGCCGTGGCATTATTAAATTAGGCATTTTCCTTTTGATGACATATGGAAAGGAGTGCCTGCATCAATCTCCTGTGTTAATGGCCTGCCTCTTGCTTCCATTAATGTTAGAATCGCAATCTAAAAAAAGTGTTTAAAAAGTAGCATACGTCAATAACAGTAGCAAAATAAACCAGTGTCAAAAATAGAAATCCAAATCGTAGTCAGTAAAGAAAAGCCAAAAAGCTGATTTAGTATAACGAGTCAAAAACGTAAGTAACAACAAGTGAACTTCTCACAAATAATATTAACGGGACCAAGATGGGTTGAACAAGGAGCATTAAGGCGGAGTTTTTTTTTTTTTTTTTGCTGGTTGCTGCCTTTATCAGTGTCAACATTGGTTGGCACTGCTGCCATGAGGCAGGGTGTGGAATGTGGCGCGCTGTGCATGTGTATCTCAGCAGACAAGTACAGTGTGGGAAAGAGAACTGCACCAGCGGAGGCGGCGCTGTAGAACAGTTGGCCAGGTTAACGAACTTGCTCGCACGCTGCATGTTAGTGACAGTATATTTTAATGGATTTTTGCAGTTTTTTTATTTTAATTTTTAAACTGCGATGCATTGCACGAGGGTAGAGTTCATACAACCCATGTTATTAATCTAATGTTGCAGCTTTCAAATAAGCTGTAATAGATTTCCGCGGCAATTTTTTTGTTTTTAAAATTTTTGACCAATATNTAATGTTGCAGCTTTCAAATAAGCTGTAATAGATTTCCGCGGCAATTTTTTTGTTTTTAAAATTTTTGACCAATATCTTTTTATTTTTCACGGTTCTCGAAAATATGTCAGTACTAACAAGGTGTCAGTATGAAAAGGGCGCCGTACCAACAAGGTTTGAGTGTACTACAACTTATGAATTTACACAAGGAACTTTTGTTCTACTTTCAGTTTCTCATAAGTAAACTTTCATTGAAAAAATTAATATATATTAGTGAATGAGCATATACTGTTTTTTGTGTGTTCAATAACATANTAATGTTGCAGCTTTCAAATAAGCTGTAATAGATTTCCGCGGCAATTTTTTTGTTTTTAAAATTTTTGACCAATATTTTTTTATTTTTCACGGTTCTCGAAAATATGTCAGTACTAACAAGGTGTCAGTATGAAAAGGGCGCCGTACCAACAAGGTTTGAGTGTACTACAACTTATGAATTTACACAAGGAACTTTTGTTCTACTTTCAGTTTCTCATAAGTAAACTTTCATTGAAAAAATTAATATATATTAGTGAATGAGCATATACTGTTTTTTGTGTGTTCAATAACATAGTGCATGAATACCTAAAAAAGGTGCCACACAAGCGAGCATGTACTGGCAGATATTGCTGCAATGATGCTATTACACCAAAACGACTCAAGTGCTATCCCAACGTAACTACCACTTGCACCCTGTTTTCATGTATTTCAAGTATTTTTTTGTACATAAAAATTAGGTCCAGATGGTGATAGATAAATATGGTAAAACGTTCTCTCAAAAACAGGATAAGTCAGTAGGGATTTAGTTGCTTCAGAGTCGTGTGATTCACGGTATCTCTGAAGCTGTACATCAAAACAGTTAAATATCATATAAGAAACCAGCTTACGTGTAGGTAGTGTTACTGCAATGAAAAGGCATGATAGTAAAATGAGAAAGAACAAAGCTAACCAACATTGAGTGCCACAAGTTAAGAGATTTTTTAACAAACTCGCAACATGAAACATTTTCAACTTATGTAGTTACCTAAAATATTTTGGACAGCACACGAAAAGGCATCCGCATTGAAGTTGACTTTGTTAGAGTCATTATGCAAGTCGTCTGAGCCACCATTTGAAAATACTTTATTTGGTGAAGATTTGGGAGTGCTTTTATCTTTGTTCATCTTCTTGATGCCCCTCTGAGGTCGGACAGGTGGTGATAACTTCCCTTCCACATCTTTGTCATGACTGCAAACATAAAAATTGCATACAAGAAGGCATTTCACAAAAGCACAGAAGGGAAGTCAGCATAAGTAGGTTCTATGATTAAAACTGCTGTACAGTATCAAACTGACTTATGATTACAACACTGTCCACCATTTCTTTAATGTTGAGTCCAAGACTACATATGTTTTATATAAATTATTGCTGAATAAAATATTTGCATACAAACATTTTCTCGCATACAAAATTTTTTTTAAATTTCAATATTTTTTGCTTTAGTAGTAGCAAGTGATAATTTTTTTTAACTAGATTTCAAGTGTATGTTTTATTACAGAACAAGCCACTTAATAAAATATTTACAAAATCAAGAGACTGATTTATAGTTGGAAAAAATATAGAGATGGCCCATACAAGTGCCACTTCCTTTGGTTTCAATGCATTTGAGGTCTTGTAAACAGTATTATTAGATTACCAATGGCACAGATCTTGGTCACAAGCATTTTCAGTACAGACTAAATGTTTAACTTCAATTTCCCAGAAAAGCTTTTATCCTATATAAAACAGTTTATTTTAACTTTTTTTTTGGGGGATCACTGAACATATATCTTATTAAAGTGCCACAAGGGTAACCACTCAATTTCTTTTTAAAAATCCCCTGACTTTTCCAGACTAAATTTGAATTTTTCCCTGACCGCTCATTTTGGCTTAATCGCTACTTATGGTATAATCAGAATATTTATAATACGTAATACAATGAGAACACCAAAAAGATTACCTTCGTGCAGCAACCATAATAACGGAATTAGTCAGCAATCTAATTTTCACTAAATGAAACTGTAATGCTGCTTGGCAAACAAAATCTCATGTACACAAATGTTAGGTTTAATAACGGATATGACATAGAACAGTTGGAAATACAGTTTTATCCTAAATATAATGTAAACTTAAACATTTCTTACTTGTAACATATCTTACATATCACTGCAAAACTGCATAAAATATTTAATTTACTATCACTGTATTATCTAAGAAGAATTTAATCAATACACAATTTTTACAGTGAAGTTTACCTTGATGAATTTAAAACATGTAGTGTATGTATTTGGTAAAAGAGATTTGGGCACGTGAATTTAATGCAAAATCGTCAACAAATGTACCACGACTGTTGCTAAATAATTGAAAATCAACTGCGTAGAGAATTATAAGATGTCGTGAGCATTTACTGAATACATACAACACGTATGCAGTGCTTAAAATTTCCAGCGTGACAACTTATAAAATTAATTTCAGATTACACACTATTTACCTTGTGACATGTCTATTGTTTAACTCCCTATGAAAATACAAAGATGAAGATAAATTATTTACATCCATTAATGATAAATACTAACTTATTAGATGAAAATAATTGAAAACTTTCAACAAGTTTCGTTAGTGAAAAACAATTTCTGAAATTTCAAGTACAAACATAACACTTATAAATGGTTACCTAAAAAAAAATTTCCCCAAATTTTTACAAAATTCTCTGGTTTTTCCCTGATTTTCCCCTGATCAACAGAATTTCCTAACTTATCAAGATTTTTCATGTTTTCCAGAAGAGTAGCCACCCTGTTACCACAGTGTTACACAAGCTTTATGATTCCATTGTTAGAACAGATGGATAATAGTGGCTTATCTCCTTGACAGAAAGTCATCAGAGATGGAAACAGTGGCTCAGACAATCACGGTAAGGAAGGAAGCGGCCATTGCCTGTTGTAAGGAACCATCAAAGCATTTGTCTGGAGTGGTTTTGGAAAATCATGGAAAAAAATATCTGGATAGCTAAACTGGGAATTAAACCCTAGTCTTCCTGAATGCAAGTTCAGTGTATTACCCAAGCTCCCCCTTGCTAGGTCCTATGGTTATGTTAGCTTGTGTTTATGACTATTTGAAATAATTGTTTACAGGTACTGAAAACAAAATGTAACCATGAAAGAGGCATGGTGCGCCATCTCTGAATACCATAGCTCAAATTCAGTTCACTTTTGTTTTTCCTGTGGAGATGGCAGAAGGTGGCTGAAGCTGGGCTGAGTTTCCACTGCATGGTCGACAACCGAAGGGGTAGACGCACGCGCCATGATGTGAAGCGGGTTACAGACCAGCAGGAGACATATCAACTGGCCTGTAGCTAACCCTGGCTCCAAGGGTTCCCTGTGGCATATACAACTTAACGTCTCTTCTTGGGAGAGGGCTGCAGCTGTGGTGAGGCTAGAATGAGTAGTGACGTCGTCCGTGCTGCATCAAGGCTCCCCCCACCCCCCTTTCCATAGCCAGAGCCAAGGCACGGAGACGACCATCCTCTCGAAGGCGGCTGGACTCTCTCTCTCTCTCTCTCTCTCTCTCTCTCTGATGTCCCCCTCCCGCTCAACCCACGTGTTTGCGGGTACAGGACTGTGGTTACAATTACAATACATTCTAGCCTTAAGGGAATAGCTAAGTTCACTGCGGATTCAAACTAAATTCTTCAGCGGAGCGTAAGCAATTCAGGTGAACTAGTGCTGGAATTGTGTGCAGTGAAATGTACTTGGTTGGCAACCTCTACTCACATATAAATAGAAGCTGCTACAGGGTACGAGATTCGGCTGGTACACTTCTAAATACAATCAAGAGAGTAAGTTCGGATGGAGCCATTTAATTGTTTTGTATTGAGGTTAAAAGTTCATGTTAGTTTATCTTGCTTCACAATATTGGTTCAAATAAAAATTGCTGGTGCACAAAGGGTACAATTTGTATATATGTATATGACAAACAACATGACACTGGATTAAAGTTTACAAAGGTTTACGTGCTTAAAACAGAGAAGCAATAATACAATGTGAGACAAGCGGCACACTTAGGGTCGTATTAAAAGTTATTTCTTAGATCTCGTCTTGAGATCGTTTCAGGTGATGCAGTCTTGAGATGAATTTCTTCTCTTAAGACTCACGTGGATTGCTAGTTCTTGAGTCGTACTTAGCCTAAATTAGTTTCAAGTTTCTCTCCTCAAGTGATATTAGATTGCAAGATATCTTTTTTTCTTAAATATGTAGTCTTGCAAAGGCCACTTTGAAGCAGAAATTGAGGCTTTTTTGTTGTCATTGTGCACTTGTCTGCAGTTACACACAACTTATATTTTTTCCTGTTTCTTCCACCGAAACGCTGTAATGACGCAGTATTACAAATATTCGGGATAGGCGGTTAATTTTATTTCGTTTAACGGGGTTTCATAATATTTTATCGGGATTCAAAATTAAAGCAGTGGTGGTTCGTTTACCATGATAGTTTGTTTAACAGGCATCCGTTTGCCGTTCCGTTTCGAACATCGTAGTTTTCAGTTTTCAGTAAGCATCAACATTAGATTAGAAGCCTTGCCAAACTGTGTCGACAAGTTTTATACGAGAAGTTCACTTATCTTTAACCTGACGGCGCAGTTAAGCGGGTTACGCAGTTTGGATAGCGTAGGAAGAGCGTGCGTGGCGGCCCATGCCAGGCCCTTATCTGTGGAGAGGGGGGTGATAGGCAGCAGAAATACTCGTGCACATAACGCCGGGCAGGCAGTGGATAACAAGCAGTAGACTCTCAGTGCTCCCCTAGGCCGCGTCGGGCTTGGCGCATAACCCTCACACCGGCAAACTTGCACGTGCTAGATTATTTCTTAGCCGGTGTGGTAGCCTTTGTTTTTCTTCGGGCAAGTTTTTATGACGTAGATAATGAACGACGACTGTGGGGCTGCTCTCTGCTTCGTCTGTGTAGTGTATCGGTGAACCCTGTTCGTACTCGGCATACCTGAACACTGTAAGTGAACTGTGGCATCTTTTTAAGAAATAAGTAAAGAATAATAAACCGGAACTTGACTATATTATTTGGTATTTTATTGGCGCCTCCTTTTTAAAGAGTTTGTTGCTACTACTGAGCTAGCCGAGTGGCAACTTCCAGACTTCAATACTTGACGTGCGGCATAACAAACATGGCGGCCTAACTCTGGAGCTGTATTATTAAAAATACGGCCAATAAAGAGCCGCGTGCCACATTACAACGCATTTCAGGAAAATTGAAAATTACAGTGTTGAAGAAACATTAAAAATTGTACTTGGAAAATACAAAGACATAATTCAAAATAATGTGAGGTTCACATTAATGCATGATGTCGAGGTTGAGGTGGTGAAAGTCACACGTAAGCAAGGGTTTCTCAGAAGAGAGCAGGTCAGAGAAATGGGTTAAAACAAACTCTACTGAGGGGAGTTTATGTTAGGAGGTGCTTGGCCTTAACTAGTCTTGTATTCAGGGTCGGATGGGCAGGGGTAGGCCATCTGCAAGGTATGTAATCAATTGGTACACTGAGAGCCTTCCGGGTGGCTGGGGCAGGTGACGGTACTGGCTTACCTTGTCTGGGCCGTACCTGAGGTTGATCGATGACTGGATACAGATGTCTTGGTTCGGTGCCCCGTCGTAGGGCGGCTGGTTGTGGGCTTGACGTCAGGTTGGTTCTCTGGTGTCGCTGCAGCTGGTCATCGGAGGAGGTGACTGGTCACCGTTGGCTGTAGCTCGTAGAGGCGATGCCCAAGGCCACAGGCAGGCCCAGGAACAGACTTACAACGATGGGATGTGGGTCTCCGATGGTCTGGAGGGGTAGCACAAAAAGGTTGCTAGGGAGGACTGGGAGATGAGGCCTCAACAGTCGACGGGTGGCCTGAGCTAGTTCTCTGGGGGTGATGTAGCTGAAGGCCGACGGAGTTGGGTTACTCAGCAATTGTTTAGCCTTAGGGGCGGTAGCTGGCCTATTGTCGCTCCACTTAGTCCTCCTCTGTGGGTGAATGGTATAGGTGTAAGGTACTAAGTCCACCTTCACAAGGCAGGAGAAGGGAACGGTATCCTTAGCTAGAATGTGCCCAGAGGCAATTAGGATTAGGTCACTCTTAGACAGTCCTGTCACTCCAACCTGTGGATCTATATGCGGTGGATGGAGTGAGTTAGCTGACTTGGGCGGTCTTACCGCTTCGTTGTGTGGTCGCTCAGATGTGACAAGATCACTGCTCGTCAGACCTGGAACTCAAACCAGCGGATCTATATGCGGTGGATGGAGTGGGTTAGCTGACTTGGGTGGCCTAACCGTTTTTCTAGTGGGGGGCTCTATCGTCTTGTGCACCAGTTACCTTTGCGTACCCTGTTCACAGTTCAGTTGGCCTGTGAAGGTGTGGTGTTTGGAGACATACGTGCTGCCCTGGTTAGGAGAAGGCCCACAATGCTACACTAGAGTGGGAAACCAGAGATAAAGCAGATGTCGCTTCCCAAGTAGTAATGAAGTAACATTTTCACCCTAGAATGAGTAATTCCGAGGTTAGACTAGAAACGTGTTTATTCAGTGAGGAATAAACACGGTAACCTGTACTATCACCGGAACTGTTACTATCACCTGCACTGTCCTAATTACTGGCGTAACCAGCGGAAGTTAACCTACGTTAAAACAGGTGACTGGGACCTGTTAGCAAAATATAACAAGAGTAAACAAATTAGGTAGTCATGAAAACAACTAGACCCTAACTGTTGACTATGTTAGTCCTGAAGGGACTCCGGTGTCGCTACTCAATGATGAGTGAGGTTAAGGGGTGAAGTCTTCTTCGTGGGTAACTGGTCGCTAGATTTGGAAGAACGTCTTGGACACTGGTGGTTCCTTGCGAGGAGGAAGAAGAAGAGAGCCGGCAGCCTTAGCATGACTTGTGCTAAGGCGAACTGCTTAGATTAACTGCTGTTCCTAGGCGGGGTGTGGTTTTACATACCCTTGGCCAACGATGCGTTTCAGGTTTCTTCGGGCATGGTGTGTTTCCGGTGGGGTAGCTCCTCCCTTCGTGGGCAGCGCACCCATGGCTGCTATCTCTCAGGGAAGGATTGAAGCGGGGTAGTTTCCTTGTGTGTAGGCGGTATCTGTCAATTGCTTAGGGGCAACTCTTGTGCCTTGCTTTGCTGGGCTTCACTGACAGAGGGCGATTATATTACGTGCGCGTTCAGCAGACTGAGTGTCTCTGGTTTGACCACAGTTTTCTTGGGTGCCCGCTCCTGCTATTCTGTGCTTTCTCTCGGCACTGCCATGCAGTGGTTCATCTTCCTGTAATGCTGTCTCTCTCTCTCTCTCTCTTCCAAACAGCCTATGTGTAAGGCGAGTGGCCCGCGAATGTCTTCAACCCCCTGGGCAGGAGTGTGTTACGCATATTTTACTGGTGTGTCGAATAAATGAAAGCACCCTCCTTGGTTACGGTAAAACATGAAGCTCACGCTGAACAGCTGAGAGCTGTCGGTACATTACAATAAGCTTGACACATGACGCATAGAGATAGTATTTATTTTTGCTGCAACTCCGTATCATCACGTGCGCGCCACATGCCTAGCATTCCGTCTCCATAGATAAGGTGGATACCTGGTGAACGGAATGCACCTCAAGGAAAAGAATATTATCAATCGCCCCCAGTTAACAAAACCATATGAGAAGGGAGACTAGATGACCATGCCAGCAAAGCTACCCCACAGCTCGTGCAACCGATACCACCCGCATAACAGGAAGACCTGCTTCCAGCTGCCCCCAAGAGATGGAAGCAAGTGCGGCTCTGCCTACAAAGGGAGGAGCACCCAGCCAAAGCTGTCCCAAGGAACCAGAGACACTCCTAGCCCTGGAAGATATACGGCTCTGCACCGCCGCAGAACGGAAGTTGATACCAGCAGCTCACCTTAGCACCAGTCGTACTAAGGCTCTCTGCTCTGTCTGCTCTCCTCTTCCTCATGAGGAAACACCCAATGATCACAAGTGACCAATGCTGGACTTTTCAAGCACACGCTGCAGCCCTGAAGAGTTGTCGTTCCCCGCACAGTTGATACTTGCCGTCAACCCACACACTCCCATATTCCTCCCCTTAGGTCCCGTCAGGACAACACAGCTTCAGTTAGGGTAGTTGTTCTGATGGCTACCTAATTTGTTGCTCTTGCTTTTCAAGCACGCCCTTCAGGCAGGCTCTTAAAGCCGACAGGTCCCTTCACTTGTCTTTTGCTTTCACCTTCCGTAAGTTAATCAGGGAGGGGTAAATAGTTTAACTCATACTGCTACTTCCCCATCACAATCTGCCCACAGTGAACACAATGCCCAATCAATAATCTCTACGCACGCTCTCAGATGATCGAGTGCGCGCGGAACATTAACAATTTGACTTGCATTCTGTCTCTTTATCATTTTCATTTTCAGAGGGTTTGAAAATTTTAGTTTGGCTTGCATTTGGTGTCTGATTACAATCAATTATAAATTATATTTTGAGATGTTATATTCTTTACTTAAACGAGTTGAGGTGAAATGTTTTTTAATGCATTATTTACAATAACACTTATTTAAAAATTCCTATTTTTATTGTGTTTACTACTTTAACTTTATTCACAGATAATCTACAGCTCTAATTATACTCAAAATCAAGTCAAATAAAGTCAGAAGATGTATATTATTGATGTACATATCAGAATCCTCATCTATTGAAATCCCGCATGTATTGAAATTTGAGTCCCCTGAAAAACAGTAAATAGGGAGTCCACTGTCTACATCTTAAATCTACATGAGTTACCCTGAATCTATTTACATTATAACTAACACATTGTTGCACAGGTCACCAACAAAAGTAAAAAACATGGACACTCAAAATGCAAACGAAGTTTGCCCATAAGAGCTTTGCATCAACTGCTGTATTCACCCAAAAATAAGACGACCTTGAATGTAAGACGACCACCATATTGTAATGATGCAATATGCTTAATTTTTCGGGACACGAGTGTAAATTCTTTCGTGTGTATTTAGCTTTGGAAAGCCTTGTAATATTTTATCAAGTTTCAAGTAAAGCCGCGGTGGCTAGTTTCCCGTGTTTGTTGGTCGAGCAGACGTGTGCGGACATCTGCTGTTTACGTCCGTTTACCGTCTAGTTTCGAAAGGTTTTCGAAAGTTGTTGTTTTGGTTATGTGGCTGCGACGTGACGCAGTTGCGAGTACAACAACATGTTGTGAGCGCGAGACACAGCGTAGTTTGGATGACGCTACTGGCATCGCCGGAGGCCTTGCGCTTATCTTAGGAAAAGGGGGGATAGGCCTGCCTAATATATACTGGTGGTGCCTATCGCCTAATAAAAAAGTCACCAATCGTCGAAGAAGGCGCATCGGGCGTGAGAAGACGCGTTAGGCGTGAAGAATTTCACCCACACCGGCAAGCACCCGTGACCGTAAGATCTTTTGTTCGCATTTCTTTTTCAATTTAACGTCACTTAAATTCTATCAACTTATTTCCGCCGGTGTGGGGGGTCGTTAGGGTGCCAGGAGGGAACAAACATCCCTCCTGCCTTCGGAACTTAAGTCTTGCGATGCAAGTTAAGACATTAACAAACTGTAAACTACTGTGGCGCTGTTTTCTGCACTAGTATAACTGATTGTGCAAGTTCGTACTCTGCAAACTGGAAAGTCGTCTGGGCAGCACTGTGAAACTTCAATGATAAATAAAGTATAAAGCAAACTAATCTGGAACTTCTTCTTTTTACTTAATCGGTGTCACCTGGTACTGAGTCTCGTATTCTACCTATGAGCAAGCCGTGGCAACAAGTAATACTTCCGCAACGTTACAATATGGCGCCTACCTGTGAGGCGGTAATATTATAATGACGGAACTTTACAATATTATGAGGTCATATTTTAAGAAAAACAATGTAGTAATAATTTAAATTTTCTTGATTAGAAAGTCACTGCATGGAATCACAAAAAAAATAATAAACTCAATCAGTTTTAATTAATTTGCTTAAATAACTGCATAAAATTAAAATACTAAATGACTGAGATTGATGCTATAAATGTACACTATAATAAATGTTAGTATTAAATTTTTTAAGACATTAAAAAATACTGTATATGGCATAATATTCTTTTCTTTCAGATAACATTTTCAGATTACTGTTTGCAAACTTATGTTTTGTTTGCCGTGCTAGAAAAGAAAAAAAACATGACCATAGACTAAAATAACAATATGAACATAGATACTAAACACTTGAAAGAAATTGTACAGATAGTGCCACCCTTATGGAACCAAAACCATGCATCATTTACTGCAGGTTGTTGGTAGTTTGGAACACGGCCCTGGTATGAAAGTTTAAAAAAATGCACACTACTTTCATACCATGTTATCTGTTATCTAATAGAATCATGTTTTGAATTACAAATAACCACCATTATTTACGTAGCAGCAGTAGGTTTATGCTATAACCACAATGTAAATAGGGTAAATAGGAAAGTTTAGATATAACTGAATTATTATATTTAACATTATTATCAACTGTAAGTGCCTATATTTATATGAAAAATGTATGCATTAACATGTGATGTAATTGCCAGTTGAATGGGTTAGTAAACATTACATGTTATTGTAGGTTGAAACAGTTTACTGTCAATTGTAAGACGACCCCATTTTTTTTAAATACAGTTTAGAGAGAAAACTTGTCTTATTTTCGGGTGAATACAGTATTTTATTGTCTTGCTTGATGAAACTGGACAAAGAACTACTATTATCAGTGCGTTGATTTCTCGCATGAACTAATGTACTTTAGTGCTGATGCAAGTCTTTCTTTAAGACCGCCCTTCATCGCGAATTCGGAGCAACAGACTGAACAAATGGCTGAAAATTCTGTTTTGCTACATTTAAGCCATTTTAGTGCTTGTTCACACTCTTTGCGATATCACTGTTTGTACAAGGATGTGCCCAGCAATGTTTTTTTTTTTTTCATTACAAAATTTAAAACTAAACCGGACCCAATTCACGCAATAAGTAAACAAACATAGCATAAACCTGGGTCATAGAAATGTTGTAATGTCGCAGATATCAGATTTGGCGACTGGAAATCACAGCTCAAATTACACACTTGGCAGATAAATGAGACTTAAATAAAGGTGCCATATTAAAAGAAAATAAAAGAATTCAAATGTCTGACAATTTCCTCCATATTTTATTTTAAGTTAAAACAGTTCTCATTCTTCAATTAATAAAGTCATGAAAAGTCAGCTTAACAAGCAAGTCAAAGTACAGAACAGCGCAGCAGAGTTAATTGCATCACAAGAAAATGATGAAAACAGGAGGTACATAACTGTCCTCCTGGCACCTTAGTGACCGCCCACACCAGCGGAAATACTTTAGTAGCCAAAAATAAAAACAAATGTCATGGGTACTTGCTGGTGTTAGTGAAATTTGCCACACTCTGACAATGTGTCTTCCTCGCAGGCTGGTAGTAATCTGTTAGCAGGCAGCAGGCGCTCACGGCTAAAGTCGCCATGGCTCTACCTCCACTCCTCACATCAGGGTGTCAAAAACGTAACCAATTAAGGGCATGGCGTGGTGCGGAATTCCTTCGGATACAGTGCAAACCCTATCACAACTACTTTCATACAACAGCCGAACTGCGTAGAAGTGAAACAATAAAATTTCTAGGACATACTCAAAAGGAAATTTTTTTTATGAATATCGTAATAACCCTTATCTCGGATTGCTGACGTAACCTCAACTACGACTTCAGAAAAAGTAAATGCATGACAGATAAATATACTAACACGGCCAAAATGTCAAACAATTACTATCCCTAACAAAACAAAAAATAAAATTAACCAAATGTCCCGATAAAATTAGTATTGACTGCATTATTTCAATGTGTCACAGTAAAAGTGTGCTACTTCTGCTAACTACTCTATACTGTATATCGATTCAGCACACAATTTTCGTATCAATACTCTTCGACACTCTTACACATGGAGAAACAATGCTTTTTAGAGTCGTATCTATGGCCTGGAATGTGACGTCATTTTAACTCACGTCATGGTGACATTCGTGGCATGCAAACATTTAGTTTTTGATGCACGTCGGTGAAACATAAAATATTGCATCCACAATTGTAAATATCAGTGAATTTTAGTTTTTTTTTATCATTTATCCGTTTTAACTTTCAAATATCCGTAAAAATAATGGATTAAAACGGCAGGCCTGGAGCTAGTAAACACAATAGAAATGGGACTTAAAGTATTACTGTAAATAATACATTAAAAACATTTCACCGCAACTAGTTTAAATAAATAATATAACATCTCAAAGTACTGCATATAATTGATTGTAATAAGACACCAAATGCAAGCCGACCTAATTTTCCTTTTCTAATTACCAGGTAAGCTACTTATAACTGTGTTTGTATAATCATCGGTAAATTGTACCAAATGTTTCTGTTTTAAAAAATTACAATTAATCATAGTTCATTCTGCCTTCTCTCCCTCAGTATATCCTTTATGTGTGTAAGTGTTAAAGAAAGAGACTTTTGGAACATGATAAAATGAGCAAGACAAAAACTTTGGTGTTCTCTGAAAATTATTGCTACCTGCCAACAGTAATATTTCTCCATTAAAAAGTATAAAATTTTGCTAAAAATTGCAGAAAATTAACTACATATGTTGGCAACACTGAACATGCAGCCTGGAATGAGTAAGCTTCGGCTGTCCTCGGTGACACTTGACAGAGCTTGTTTCCTCTTACACGGCTAGTGGGGTGGAAGCTAGATGCCTAGCAAGTAGTGTGTCCCCTCTGGGTGCCGACCACTTTACATGGGGAGGAGTACATAGTGTGTTTCACTCCTCCCACCACTGAGGATTCCCCTTCTGTCTCGATCGTTGCGAACACACTGCCCGATCTTAACCTCTCCACAAACTCTCAGCTGATTAAGTGCACGTGGGAACTTCAAAATTCAGCTTGCATTCTGTGTCCTATATTTTCTTTTTCAGAGGGTTAGAAAGTTTGGGGTCTGCTTGCACTCAGTGTTGGCTTACAATCAATAATGTACAGTACTGATGTTATATTCTCTATTTCGGCAAGTTGAGGTAGATTTTTTAAAATGTATTATTTACAGTCATATTTATATACTATAATATAGTTATTAGTTATATGTATACATAAATAATTTACAGTAAAACTTTTTTAATAATTTTCATTGTGTTTATTAGTTATAATTTATTCATAGATAATATACAGCTCTAATACTAAACATGCAGTTTAATTAGGTTAGAAGTTGTATTTTATTAATGTACATTTCAGATCATCTACTGAAATTCTGGATGTATGGGAGTTTTTTGACAGCCCCCTGAGAAATGGTACACAAAGAGAGTTCACAGTTAAATCATTTGCTGCTAAGATTGTGGATCCACAGAGTTGTCGGAACATGTGACGGTTTTGGTCAAAGGCATAGATAAAAAAATTGTTCTGCCAACCTGCAAAAAGAGCTATTAACAGATAACCTTCAAAGTTATATGTACCAGTGTACATATTTAGGATTTGGTGTGCAGGAGAAACAACACGAGTTTACATTAGTTCCCGAAGAAGAAACAGAATTCAGGAATTGCTGTATCGACTTCCCTTTAAGATTACATGGCAAACTTAGAGCAAGACTTCCTGATAATGTACAGGCTCTAAGAAACATATCAACAATATCAGTTAAAAATTCATTAAGTGTGGTGAAAGAATTACAGATTCCAATATGAAACTTCTTCTAATCCCTATTGACAAAATCACAAAAGCATAATTTCAGGTGGCATATTAAAAAGATGTTTCGGGTGTTAATCCTGTAGAAGATGTAGCAATTTTTGCAACAAATTTACTATCGCTGCCATGTTCAAATGTATTATGAACATTTTCAAAAACAAGTTAAGTAACAGAATGTCCACCTGGGTATTAAATACCATTATTATAATAAGATCCGGTTTTCATCGGATGGGAAATGTAAAAACTATGAATTTCCATCTGAAGAATTAAGAAAAGTAAGAATTTTGGCTGCATGTAGTGACTCACACAATGCAAATTACATCAAATGCATCTATTAGCAAAGTTGTTGTCTTCTGTGCCAGAACTTCGTCAGTTTTACTCACAGAGGATGCAGAAATTAACCCTGAGGATACAGAAGAAATTGCATTTAAAAAAGGTAATATTATTAAAATTATTTATTAATATTAATGACTTGTAGCATTTGAAAAATAAAGTTACAAGGGAATGATTACTTAATTTTTGTAATTTAATACAAATCTAGGTGTATTTCTTTAAAAGGAAAATAGCTTAGTTTTGTGTGTTGTTTAGCAGGAATTATTGAAAACCTTTTCCCAACTCTCGTTTTTTTTGTAAACATTGTCATATTTTCCAAAATGTTCAGTTACTTTAGGGAGAAAAAAAGATCTGAAGTTATTATGTTAGTACGGAATTGAGTCGTAGTGTTTGTTAACGTAAATATTTAATAATAGTCATAACGTAAAAATTTGTTAAAGTGAAACAAAAATCCATTGTATTGCATGGACTCAAACACTTTGTTATAATGAAATGTTAGATAATGTGAAGTTAGTTAAAATGGTGCTTTAATGTGCATAGCTTGATAAACCACTTTTTGAAACTGTCTTGAAGCACTGCAAAAATTAGTTCCCAAGTTCAGGTTCAAGTTGGTTGGTTTTGGGAAATTTGAATATTTCTGCAAATAAATTATTTTGTATCATAAGATGCAATGAATTACAAAAAGTTAGTTTGTGTTTTTTTTAAATATAATTTTGAAACAGTTATCAGAATGTTTGAAATTTTTGTGGAATCAGCAAAAAAACATTCTTTCAACTCAGTTTTGTAGCAAGAGAACAACAATTTATTTTATAAAAATAAGTGTGTGAAGTTTGCTTTGCTAAAAATGTTTACCTGGCAAGGGTGTTTATCAATCACATTTGCACTAACAGTGACATATTTATATTTATCACATTTTATTTTTGGTGAAGTTGAAACTTTCCCAGTTATTATAATTTTTATGTTATTTTTGCACAAGCAAAATTTTTTACTGCTCCATCAAAACAATATTAAATTCAAAATGATAATTGTCTTGTAATAAAAACCGCAAAGCAAAGCCTCCCTTCTCCCTGAAACAAAATTAACAGAGCTCCCTACCCAGCTATAATATCCTACATGAGTACTGCCGTAGACTGAAGTTAACTAATGCCACTTTTTCAGTGCCTCCCATGAAATAAAACAAGAGTTAAAAGGTGAGAAAAATATGTGAATTGGATTTATATAATTTTTTTTACAAACATTTGTTTTCATCATTGGCAGAAAATCTGTGACAGAACTACTTACATTTTACAATCAAGAGACTATGTGTGTTTTAACGGTAATGTGTGTTTATATCTGCAATTCTGTGGAATAATTTTAACTAGAACACATCTACTTTTAAAACATTGTTTCGGGAATGAATAAAACCTTATTTCCTAGCAAATGCTAAAAAAACTGTCTCGTCAAGCACACCATCATAAACTGATTTGCAGCTCAGTATTTATGTTAATTTTAGAGGTGTGCAAGAATAATTTTTTAAGCTTAAAGAAGAGATTGAGAAATAAATTTTAAAAATTCTTACAAATCGAGACAAGAACAAGAATCCAGTTTTTTTTAATGTAAGGAATATGCTAATCTGGTGTTAATGCAGTTTGCCTCGATTAGCAAGTTTAAAATTATAATATACAATAAGCATTTAAAAGGCTTCAATTTTTAACACATCATAATTTTGATTTAATTCACAAAAACAGTTTTTCTGGAAACTACAATTAATTTTTAATGCAAATGAGTTATGAGAGACAGAAAAAAACTAGACAAGAAGTATATGCATTCAAACTTGACTATTAAGGGGAACCTTCCCATCATATAGGGTTCCTGGTTTTTCTAATTTGTTTATATTTTTACAAAAGAAAATTCCAAAAGTACTCCTATAGCTAACTAACTATTGACCTTGAATAACAGTACTGACATTAACGACAGAACTACTAACTCATAATTCATCACAATATCAATTCTGCTAAAAGTACTTGTGAGAAAGTTTCATTATAACAAAGTTTGTGTTGGAGTGTCAAGGCGTGAGAGAAATTTTGGCTTTACCCAGATGGACAGGGGCAAGAAGGGTTCGACCTCAATAACTGATGATGGAACATGATACACCATTAAGATTTTACAATTAAATAACAAGAATTAAAATTAAAATCGTACACAGTAAGATAGTTTACTGTTGAAAACAGAAAAAGTTTCAACATACTCTGGAAATTCTGCTCCTTCGATGCCAGAGATGTGGTCAATAAATTTCATGAGATGTGAAGAAACCACTTGTGGGTCAGTTTCACTGTTAACCTTCTTAGTTATCTTGCGGCCATAACGTTCTTCCATAAATTCGTCTAGGTCCTTTGGTGACACTTCGAGCCAACTATCATCTGAAAACATATTGATAATTTCTATAGCTACAAAAACATGTAGGTATGTCATAAAGGTTTTTGAACAAGGATGGGCACATATTACCTACTATAATTCAAAAGTTGATCCTGTCATTGCACCATTAATATCCTCAATTCAATTTTTTATTTTGTTGCAAGTGTCGACAGTATTACATTTTAAAGTACTACTTGAAAACAAGAATACTTTAAAGAAATCAAAAAGACAGTAATGCAAAGTAGTTTAAATTTTATTTAAGAAGAGGATTGTTCATGCTGTGGACCACTAAGATGTGCCTAGAAGCATACAAGGTGGCTCCTAGATTTTTAGACATACACACGCTCTTCCATTTCCACGTTTCAGAATATCTACAGCAACCTCCTCAAACACAAATCACCTGAATGAGATTTTTTTTTTTAATGAAACACAACTATTTTTATACGAATGCATGTCTGCTGTTTAGTGCAGTCTTTAATCTCAAAATTTTCGTACAACAGTTTAAATCCCCATCAATTAGCACATTTTTTTAAAAAACCTTTTTACCCGAGGTCTTACTACATCATATTACTACTAATGTCTTCAATATAAGTTAATTTCTTAAATACATTTTTTTTAATGTAAAATACTTTGTTTTTTTTAAATGCAAAAAGGCGTTCTTGAATAGACAGAAACTGCATAATTGCCAAATGTGGACAGACAGCCAATTTTTACTGTTTTTATGAATGGTTTAAATTTTTATTTTCCAAAATTATGACAGTAGACACATGTATTTCATTCAAAGCTTTATAGACAACACCTACCATATTACATAACCTAATTACTACAGTAACAGAAATCTTTCTATGTGCGTAATTAAATGAGTTTATGAATGGAACAAAAAAAAAAAAATATTTTACACTGGTAAATAAGAATACATACTGAATACATGATATTATATTAGATGCATTTATGACCACTTTCTTGTAAACATACTGTGACTATACTTCCATGACACACTCAGAGCAAGACAACTCAAGGGGATTCCCTTGTAAAATACAGCATTGTCTGTAAAATCAGTGTTTCCGCATATACACATATTTCAGTACACAAATGGTCTGGGAATACAATTTTTTTCCAGGAAAGGTAAAAAACTATTTACAGTTGCACTTTTTACTTTTATCCTAATAATAGTAAGCAGGTAGAAGAAGAAATGAGGAGAAGAAAGAAGAAGAAAAAAAAAGCATTAAGAGGCTTTCTTATGCAGTTTCCTTAAGAGAAAGGGAAAAAACACAGCTGTAGTTTAATCCAATGGTTTTCATTGCATGTAATATTCTACTGTTCCAGATCTAATTTGTGAGAAATTAAACTACCCGGGAATGCATAGTGCAGTCTTGAGAGGCCCGTCAGCTTCTTAAAAACAAGAAATTACCTTGAGGAATTAAATTTTTTTTTACTAGGGATTCCACATTACTTATAGAAGCTGAAAATGAGATAACAATTTTGTTCAACATTACCAAATGTATACTAGATATGTAAAAGTCATATGCTTACAATGCCTAAGTAGCATAATTAAAAATTAGTTTCTTGCATACACAAAAAAAAAAAACTTTGTTAATGCTTTTAACCTTTCCAAAGATAAATGAAGAACAGAAATTTAGAAATTCATCACTAGAGGAAATGCACTTTCAGATATAAATATTGTAATTTTTGCATGAATTGAATTCTGATTACAAAAATGATGAATTAAATTTAACATATACAAAGCAATAGCAAAGCTAGAAACTAACTATAAAGGGGATAGATACATCAACACTACATCTCTATAATTACACTGAATTCAAGTATAGTATTTAATTAACAATAAAAGAGCAACATTTAAATAGCACTGTCTTCACAGTCCACAGTGTTTTATAATCAAATTTGCTAGACTCTCTCATGCCAACACATTTTACAGTAGTTTTACTTATGGAAAAGGACCCAAACAAACTGTTACCAGCCAGACCATACAATGCACAAGTGAGCCTTTCCAGCCAAGGGAAAGAATGACTTCACTGCTGATGGAGTACACAATCAGGAAAGAAATCATCCCTAAAAGGCATGGATGTTGATCCTATTTTGCTGTTGGGCAGACAACAAGAAAAGAATCCGACACGTAAAAGGCACACACATAACCCACTGATGCGTAATGACAGTCTGTTCTTATTGCTGCTGGGAAAACAATCAGGACAAAAACTTATTCATCCCTAAAATTACTGGATGGCCTGTCACTGCCTAGCAGGGGTCTGCAAATATTTTTAAAACTACAAATTATTCACAAATACTTTATAATTCAATTAAAAATCTTGATTCCAATCAGTTAAAAAAAATTGGAATTGAAAGAAAGACATACTGGTACCCACCACACGTCTTTTATCAAGCTATATTTTCAAATAACATTTTAAAACTAAAACGTTGGGTGGATAAAGTAGATCCTCAATTTTTTGAAGTGCCACGGTTCCAAGAATGACTGAAAAATCGGAACCCCTAATAAACCCAAAAGAGTACCTTTTTTTTTTGTTAAGTTCACATTCAATAGTTATTTGTGTAAAAACCAACAAAGTTTTTAAATCAATTCATTTTTTAAAATTCAATCTACAGATGTCTTCCAACATTGCGCAGCACATAAGTACATTTATTGTGGCTTTTTGCAGGGAAATTTGAGGATCTGTACTTGGCACATTAATTTATTTCAATAGAGAAGTCTTCTGAATCAACAGGTATCTTCGAAGGTCATATATGACAATTCTTTGTCACTAAAGACTATGAAAGCACTATGCCCGAGCACTGCGTTAACCATCTTGGTTTTATTATCAATCAAAAAGTCATGACCAGACATTAAAAACCAAAGCTTGACATGACATAGACAACTAATTAACAAAATTGTTGAAGTTTGTACTGTTTCTTTTGTATCTGTATTTTCCCACGTGGGACTGAAATTTTTAAATAATGAGGCAATCTTTCATTATGGTTACAGATGCAAGATAAATCATGTAACAAAAAGAAGTTCAACAATCAGAGGATGTGGTTTTGAATGATTAATTATTAAATTTTGTAGCGAAACAAATTATAGTGACTACATTTATTCGCCTCTGTCTAAAAAATTACAAGTTTTTTTTTTAGTGAAATGTTATCCGCTCAAATGGCGGGCATCTGCAAACGAACTAGTGACAAATGGCGTCTGAGCGAACATCTTGGATGGAGATAGGTGGATAAGGTTCCACTATCCTCAGGTGACTGTTTCCTCCCCTACACAGAATATGGGAGATGGTTGTCTAGAAACGAGCATCGCGTCCTTGTACCCTCCCTCTTGTGTCCAACCAAGTAGAGGTAAGGAAATTTGTGGGGGAGGGACTGTTTTGCCATGTCCTTTCCATACAATAACCTCGTACGTAACATTTTACGACGCCCACTCCAAACTGCAGTTTTTGACCAATTCTCACTTTCTTTGTAAGTTTTTCGTAATAAGGTGTACCAATCAGGGGTGACGTCATTACAACACATATATTTTATTGTTCGTGAAAATATTTAATAGAATAGATTTTGACCGCAACCTTGTGCATATTGCCACTATTTTTCTAATTTTGTTGCCTCTAACAAGGTTACAACATCACAGAATATGTGACTGTAGTCTGGTACAGTACTGCGCCATTATTAGTTCCAGCTCTTTCCCAAGCCGCAGAAATTTTTACCAAGATTATAGTCACACAAAATGGTTTTATTAATGTCTAATAATGGCTTTTCTTTCCATTCCAAATTACTTTTGGCACCCACAAAGTTAATATCTTACTATTATGTTAACAACTTGACTCTTGTTATGCTTATATGCAAGTCAAAAATATTAATCAAGAAAACCTGAACAGAAATTGAAGAAACTGGTTGAGTGATTATTACAGTGGTGGTGGTGAGTTGCAAGCAATCTAAAGAAGTCCAAATGTACACATTTATTTATGTACATAAAAATGATATGCAATAGCCTACTACAAACTACAAAATTCATATGCCACTAATTAAAGATGCACTAAACTGTTTTATACTTAACACAGAATATTTTCAAGTGTAATTAACAGATGATTATAGTACCCTGAATGTTTGTTCAGTCAACTGTATTCAAAATGATATTGAGACAGGAATGTACTTATACTGAAATTAGGTAAAGCACTCCACACATTTAACATTTGCCTAAATGTTACTTGCACTTGCTTCCTATTATTTACTACTGTTACTACATACGAGATATCTACTTTATACGTGCTAAATAGAAAATAATTGAACATTTTACCTACAAGTATCTTGTGACGACTACAGGAGAAAATTCAGTCCACGCTCAGACTTTCAAGCAATGTGTGCTTACCGTAATAGTAAAATGCTCACCCTAAAAGTATGTATGCAGCCGAGACTACTTCAGCTAATAGCATAATTAACAAAAAATTACATTTTCTTGAGATTTTCTCAGAGTATAAAGTGGAGGAACTGCAATCCCAAACCAATTTTATATTGACAATTTGCATGTATTTATATATAACTCATGTATTTATTAAGTACATACTGTGTACTAAATTTTCAGAGTACTGAAATAAACCCTGTGTTTGAAAAATAAAACCCATGGCGATGTTTATACGTATTTGCACATGGTGGAAAGACAGAAACTGGATGAAAGCAGAAACTAGGCAGGGCTTTCAAATGTGCTTGCTTTGCCATGGATGGCCTGTACACGCTCTACGTGAGCATGTCAAGGCCTACACTGTCTTGACTTGGCCACCCAATAACTGCAGTTATCAACTAGCTAGGTCAAGAGTAAACTGCCAAGAGAACTTTACCACAGGCTGTAACCTATGCTGTCTTGCTTCTTTCCTAAGAGTCTGGAACCCACAGCATCAACGTTGGCACCAGTAACAAGCAATCTGATAAGAGAAAGGGCAGTATTTCTGTACATCAAGGTCACCTGTAAGCTGTGAACTGAGTGCCCACGATCCACCCACATGGACATCTCGCAACTTGAGTACTGCTGAGCAATGTCGCCACCACTGGACCCAGAAACACCCACCTCAAGACTCTATGCCCACTAACAGTGTCACCCATACCAGCCTCACCAAAACATGTATTCAGATATAGTTGCTGGTGCTACACCACACCTTGACCAACATTAACAAAGATATTAATGCCAGGTACCTATCAGCTACAAACTCAAAAATTTTTTTAGATGGCCACAGAGAGGCACTAAAGTTTGAAAGAGAGGCCACGTCTTCAAAATTTAAAACAAAATCACTGCCAATAATTCTTTAACAAAAAGGGAAGAGAATGATAGCTAAAAGGGTGATCAGAAAATACTACAGCATAACCCTTAGTTTACACTTTTGAAGGGACCAGGAAAAAATGTTGCAAAATGCAGGAAAGCGTAAAACGAGGGGAACTTAGGATGTAAAAACATACAGTAGGACCAAAATAAGTATGTGTAAAAATGCAGTAGTGTAAAATCAGGGGGTGTAAAACAAGGGTTCTACTGTAAATAGCATGAACTTACCTGTTACGCAGATTTTAAGTACTTCCTAATGACACACTCCGCAAGGCATGTGAAATCTATGTGATGAATATTTCTTATCATTGTTATAAATAAACAAGCAATAGTAAATATTTAAGTTGAAATGTCTGAAGTTATGTAGAAATAACTGCACGAACGAACACTGTAAATTAGTATACAAACCATTTTGCAGGGGCAGTACAGACTCTTCTCGTTTTAGATCTTCCTCATTATAGTCAAGGTTATTCAGCACATCAAAAACTTCTTGTCCAATAGAGGATTTGCTAGGCAGAGAGTCTTTGTTCGCCAGATAGTGGTTGTGAGCTTTTTCCAGAAGCTGGGTGTATTCCTTGGACCCTTCTAGCAGGCCCTGTGTGCAACATAACTCTTTTAAACAGCGATAAATAGAAAATAATTACACACTACAGGATTTAATATATTCAATAATGCAGCAGATGATAAATTGACAGTATGAGTAGAGACAGTTTTTAGTAATTGCATATTTAAATACAGTAAAGTAATGAAGGTGAAAAAATTAAAGAGGAAATTTTAAACGAGACACAAAAATGGGGAAGAATAAGTACAAAGAAAATGTCAACTGAGTGAAAACTGAACAAGTCACAGTTTATAACTTTTGGCCTAGCTCCCACTCATTAGCATAAATGTAAAAGTTTACAAAAGGGTGTCACATAACCTTTATTTAGAACCACAGAGGTTTAACAATTTTTCAAAAATATTTATGTACATTTGATGTTACACGATACTCAGCAAACCTGCCAACCTCTGAAGCATTCTACCAGTAAGATTTTAACAGGACTTGAAATAGTGTGTAAACAGGTCTCAGCAAATAATCACGTTCATAAATTAGAAAAACATTTCAAATGGAAACTTATTAGAAAGGGATTTACTTTATTTAGTCTGCTGTACCAACACAAAATACTGCTAATACTATTCAACAAAAAAAACTCAAGTGCCTGGTTATAAAATTTTTCAGCTATTTTAGGCTTGCTTTGTTCGTTTTGCACTTTGCATACTTACACACATAATTACAGTTGCTATAATGCCATTATATTTCTGATGAAAGTTCACAGTTTGTCGCAGACTTTAAAAAATACAAATGATAACCATTTTATACAACTTTAATAATGAAACCATTACATTACTCTCTCTGACTTACGTAGCAAATACAGTCATCCAGCCCGTTTCACTCTTTTTAAAAAAACTTTTCACATTAACACATGAAGAAATGGTCATCATAAGGGAGCAAATATGAACTGTTTTATTGCTCACTAATGTCCTAAATTCAGTTCAACTTTTTTTAACCACATTAAATTTCCAACTCAATTCTGCATTACTGTACAGCAGTAAAAAGATTTGCCTAGATGACTTTATAATTTTCGTTTACATTATTTGTTACAAACAAACGCACGTTTCGCAAAACAAAACACTACAATGTTGTATAAACGTCAGCATTTGCAGTAAAATAACCACACCAACAATTCTAAAGGTATTTATACTTTCACTACACACAAGTTTCTTGAATAATGTTACTCAATAAATTACACCAAAACCATCCAATCATAAGCCATTTTATCTCAGCTGAAGTCTACCAATGATGCCAAACAAAATCGGCACTTCTGCAATCAGATACACTCAGCCACTCTCATCAGAAGTGCAAGAAATATGGTACTCTGTAACCATGATAATGGTATACTGGTGAGAGTTAGAGTACATTAGTTTGCAAAATTACGGTATTGTATTACTTTATTACCAAGTACGTGGTACTTTGTCCAAAATACAATACATATAGTATTTATAGCCCTTGTTTCAATACCTGTGTTCAGCGCTGCTATAAAAAAAAACCTAAATTGTAAGACCTGCATGTTTTCCTTACAAAATACAGGCGAATCGTAAACGTTGGCAGGTCTGACACTGTCAATTCAAACTCTTTTTTTTATACATGCCTACAGTTGATGTAATCACTCTTAAACATGTTTGTTAAATTTGTTGCAACAAACTCATATTTTCCATGTGGGTAGTGTTAACGATGTGTGGGATGTCTTTAAAATGTCAAATTTGCAACATAGTATTTGTTACAAGCTACATAGTTCTGCAGCAGCATCTACTGTTAAAACTGTTCACATAATATGGCACGAGAGATTTAAAAATTGCTTTGTTGAATCAGGACTCCCTACCAGAGATAGATACAAGAATGTCTATGCAAGAGACAAGAAATCTTCGCACTTAATCTTCCTTCCTAATATAATCATGGTACATGGCATTGTGAATCATACAGCGAGACTAACAGTATCCTTATAGCAAATTCCCTGACATTTCCCTAACTTTTCTAAGTATCTTGTCACATTTCTCTAACCAACTTCATGGCGAATATTACAAAATATTTCCATGTTTTTCCTAAAATAAATTAAACATTTTATGGTAATAATTAACAATAACAGTCTTAATTTATGGATGCTTTTCTAAGCAGAAACAAATATTTATAAAAATTGCACAGGTACAAATATGGCAAATGGAAAACAGTGAGAGACAGAGATTAAATACTAGCATTTTCAGAACCCAAAAATAGTCACAATACAAAGACGAGAGACAATACATAAATGAGAACCACTATACAAGCATGTAAATAATTATTTTAGAAAAAAAAGAGAAAAAGAGAGAGAGAGAGAGAGAGAGAGAGAGAGAGAGAAAGAGAGAAAGAGAGAGAGAGAGAAAGAGAGAGAAAGAGAGAGAGAGAAAGAGAGAGAAAGAGAGATAGTCAAGAAAATATGTGCTTTAATAGTTACAATTAAAAATGCAACAACAAATTTGTATCCAGGCTTATAAATTTTCCTATAAAGATGGAATAAATTAAGTAGCAATACAATTCATAATATGGCATTTAGCATAAGTGCTAGGTGATAGGATCTAATATCAATTTTCTTATTAAATACATTTTAAAATATTTGATCTAAATTCCCTAATTTCACAGAAATTTCCCAGACTTTTCCAGAAATGTAAAATTCCATGACTTTACTAGGTTTTCCCTGTTGCTAACTACCCTGTCATATGAGTTATAAAACAATTTAATAGCATCAGCGGTATATAGGCAAACAGTATCCAAGAAACTTACATGAGTACCTTTACATGCTTCAACACAACAGAGAGAGTGTTTACTTTTTTTAGTTGCCTCTTTTTGTTGCAGACCTGAAAGGATCCACAAAACTCATTCTACTGCTCTACCTTCTTGTCCTACCTTTCCATCAGAAATGACTGAAATGAGTGTTGTGATTGAAACTACACTGACCATGTGTATTGCATCTGTATACTTTAGAGTGTAGAGCATGGGCTGTGAGAGAACCCTCAGCATGAACAGTCTTGAGTATAAATACATAAGCAGTAAATCAAATTGTGTGGCTGCGAAATAAAATTTATCTGCAATAGCTCAATACACTCCGAGACACATATTCAACTTGCAAAAGAACACAAAAAAAGCACTCCCGAGAATAATTGGAAATAAATATACTGTCCAAACTACCAAACCAAAAATACATCTACTTGTTGAGAAACATTTAATTATTACCAGTAAAAATTGTCATGTAAAAACATAACTACTCTGTGTTCGGCAACGAGGAAATATGCAGCACAATGTCATTAGTAAGCTCTAAGCAGAATAGTGATGACATTTGGCAGCATAGTTAAGTGCTTAAAAAAATCAAGGGATAATTTTAAGTCTGTATCTATTGAGAAGAATCTCTCACACTTTAGCTCTGTTCACGTTATCAGTATATGTCAATAGTGCCTCGGCTTAAGCTCAGTTCATATAATCAGTCGGCAGGTTCATTAGACATCCTCTTCTGAAGGAAGGGTGGGCATAAATTCGGAAAAGTTCAGTAGAACACCAGCTAATCAAAGTCTTATAAAAAAATATAGCAGTAATTAAATAAAAGCTGCTGCCCTCTGAAACTTAAAGTAGGCGTTACTTAGCTGTGAAGCTGCCTCACAGCTATTCTGGAATAGGAGGATCTTATATACCATAATCACCAACTTACTGCTATATACAAGCAAACAAGTAGTTTTGAAATTCAATTTCTCAACAAATATTTCTTCAGGCCCTCTTCAATTATGCTGGGCGCATTCCATTGGCCTTAAATATAAGCTTTACTACTACCTTGAAGTTGGGATCCACATAAAATCGCACTTTTACATTTTTTTAAATAAGATGGATCAGCAGCCCTGGCTGACCAGCTAAAATACTTTCAAAAATCCCTCTAAACATTACGTTGTGCACAAGGCTGCCAACTATTAAAACTGTCTACATTTATATACATATATTACATTAAAATTTGTTAAATTAAATCTTAAAAAATGGTGCCTTAAAGTATTATGTTACAACTAATTAACAGTCTGCAAATATTTAAACACACAAAATTAGAACAATTAACATTCAAGAAAAGAAATAAGCACGACAATAAACAATATATTTACCACATGTAGCAACTTCTTCTGTCAGCATAACTATAATAAAATTTAAAAAAAAATATATATATATTTAAGCATATCATAAACAAAACTGTGCAATGGACATAATAAATAATTATACTTAGTGTGCAAAAAAAATATATCTTAAGTCACACATCTAAAGATGTATCACCCATTACATCCACTTCCTATAATTGCTTCTATTTTATTTTGCACAACTAATCTACGTCTTTCTTTTACAGATGATGCAGGTATGAGAGGGGTGTGAACAGGGAAATTTTTAGTTGTATAACATAACTCATCTCGTTTTGGGTTAATTGAATAGCGTTGCGCCCTACGTCCGGGAGCTACTTTAACTTGAGGTAGGCCCCACAGTTGGGCGCGAAATTAACCCATCTCGCTTTGGTACACTGTTGAAGACATGGCGGCTGATATGGTCAGAGTTAATGTCCCCCAGGCACCGACTATAAAGTGCGTGGAGGTTGTGGGTATTGTAATGAGGTAGACTATTACTGTTGTATTTTGAAGTACGAATATATTGTCTCGTATATATTCACAAATACACAACATCAACACTTGAGAGGTGCGGTACTGTGCTAGTTCGGTTACTCGGATTTACTGGGCGAATTCTTGGTTGAGTGGGGCTTCTGTGACGGTGATTGTCATACTTAACTCAGTGGTGAGTGCTGTCAGCTATGGTGGGCAAGCTCCGGCGGTGTGGTTGGCCTTGGCAAGGCCGCAGTTGCTGTCAGCTCACTGTGGTGCTGTTCTAACGACGTGTGGCCGGGGGTCCGATTTCCCCTGGCCAAAATGGCGTGGCTGACTTCTCTCTGCTCGAACTGACGTCTCTCGGCGGTGAAGATGAACTAACAACGTACCCGATATTACTGACTGACGGGCGGTAGTAATCGACTGACTCCCCTCCACTCTTGGAAAGGGGTTTTTATACACGCCAGCCGCTGCCCTGAATCGGCGGCACGTGGCGCATTTTAGGGGAGGGAAGGAGGTGTGAGGGGGTGAGGTGGAAGAGCTCCGAACAAAGCCTTCCACCACACGTGTTCTCGCTTAATTGTCGGCACGTGGCGCCTTGTAGGGGTGGGAAGGAGGGGAGGGGCGGGGGTAATACCTCGGCACCAATACAGCTCGTCAGTATTTCTTCCGTGGTGCGTATTTTCTGCGTTCAGGCGAACTACACGTGATAATTTGCTGATAACTCGAAAAAGCCCTGCACTCCACAGATCTCGCGGTGGGCGAGAGGTGTCCGGGATGAAGGGGGTGAAGGGGGAAGGCCTACGCTTCAGCTCCGCGTGTAACGGAATTTTCCACCTGCCTGTGGTCCCACGTGCCGTCTCGTAGGCGCCAGCGAAGTGCGCTAGGCGGGGGTGGTGTGAGGGGGTGATGGATGTGAGCCAATGTCGTGCTATAATCCCTAAACCGCCACGCGACAAACACAATACTTAGTTTAGTGAAAACTGCATAATTATTTTCATTTCTGACTGGGGGAAAAAAAGCATATTTTTTTTTTCAGCAGGTCCTTTAGATGCTTTTACTTGTCAGCAATCATAAGCTCGGTACAAGAGAATTGTTATTTCCTGATTGTGCACCAAAGAGCCTTGCACAGAGGAACCAAATAACTGACTTTATTTATTCTACAGTACTTACATTTTTGTAAAATGCTCAAAAAGCTTTTTTTTTTTATACCAAACACAATTAGCTATGATGAATAGCATTATATATATACAGCTCATTTCCTGTTTCTATTTCAAAGTAAATGATGAAAACTTCATTTACAGACCTTACACAACTCACCTTGAAATAGCCACATTTATTCAAGGCACCCATGAATTGAATCCATCCTCTGTCAGTGCCGAGATCTACTTGATCATCTGGAGTTGTGGGTGCCGACATCTGACCACTGAGAGGTTTGGCTAGGGAAACCAGAATCTCAAAGCCACAAGCCTAAAAAAAATGGCATCACAACACAATCAGCTGATTAAATACTGAAGAGCACTCTTTTTTTTCACAATATCATTAACTGATTAAATACTGTACAGCAAATTTGTCAGTACTAACTCTCCAACTTCACGTCACTTTAAAGCTTCAATTTAAAATTACAGTAATGTGAAATAACCACAAACAAGTATTCCTAAAGATTCCCAATCTTCAAATTGATCCACGGTTGGCTCAGCATTCAGTATCTAGTCATCCGCTCCGAGATCCTTCTTAATTCAATTGCAAGTCTCGCAGGCAAGAATTTCCCAATAGATTTTTTCACGTGGGGAGTGAGTGTAGCAGGTACTGCAGTGGTGTTGTCCATTTCATATAAGTGGGGTAAAATATGAAAATGTGACCTATGTAAAAAGTAAATGCCCTCATTCACAAAGTATTGTATGAGCTGATGAATTGCTGCAGGATGTATGTTGTTAAGTTGGTGATTTTGATGATGGCTTAGAACTAAAAGATGTAATTTAAAACGTTAATTATACTTACAACATTTATAGTTTTAATTATGTTTTAAAAGCAATATTAAATTTTTTGTTGCTTTTAGTGAATTAACTTTAAAACACGTTTAGCAATTATGACGGAGCATGTCGACACGAACAGTGAAACGTTTCCACCCTGATGAATGTACTGTACATGTGCTTTTTCTCATCATGTTTATACGAGCACCTGGTTGGTGTTGTCAAAATATTTTATCGGTAGTTAATTATTTTTTTATTTGCTTTCTTTAAGCGTGCGTTTTATTGAGTAAAATGTAATATTATCGGCACATATTTATTGCTTTGTAAAACGGCTAGTTCCGCCATTTTCCTTACCCACCGCCCGCAATGAAGCGACACAAATATAACTTATGTTCTAAGTTTAATTTTATTGGTTTCAGGAAACTTGTGAAGTGTAGATTTAACTGAATGATTCTGCAAATAAATTATTTAATGTCAGTGACGAAGAAATGTGATTTTAGTGAAATAATCGTACAAGGATTTCCATAGAAAAACAGATGTTCAAGAGGTTGCGAATTACAAAAAGTAAGTTTGCGTGTTTTTCTAAAACATTTCTATAATGTTTGAAGTGCACGTGGCCTAAAAAAGTCGCACTTTCAATACTTTAGTAGTGTGTAAATAATATTTGTTTATTTGGCCTATATCATAAATCCAAGAAGTGTAATGTTAACTTCGGCCAAAGTGTACGTGTATTGCTGCACCTGTATGAACAGCAACGTATGGATCGTGTTTTGTTTAATTTTTTCATTGAATTTAAAACTTATGAAGTTTTAACAATTTGAATGTTATTTCTGTACAAGAAAATTTTTTTACTGCTCCATAAAAACTATTCGCAACTCAAAATTACACACGCTCGTAAGAATCTCTATACAATGCCGTCTCACGAAAGACAAACTAAATCCCCCACCTAGTATCTTTTTTACCCTTGAAAAAAAATTAACAGAACCCCAACAAACCTAACTTGGCAATTGCAAAAATAAAACAGATTGGAATACTAACCTAGCTAATATCCTACATTGATTACTGGACAGAAGTTAGCTAACGTCAGTCTTTCAGTGCCTGCCATGACAGTAAACACGAAGAAAGAGGAAAATATAAGTGTTCATTGGACTCATAACATTTGTTTACTAACTTCTTTTTCTTCACTGACAAAACAGCTGTGGTGGAAGGATACATTGCGGCCGCACTACATTTCTAGAACTGTCAAAATTTCAGCACTTACATGAAATGGACAATACGAAAGTTTTCTTGGGGTACACATGTTTCCTCCAGATTATTCTGCCATATACTACACCAGCATCTCACATCCCTTCAGCCATTCTTTGGGCCGACTGGAAAAACAGATTGTTCCCTTGGGTAAGAGAGCAAGCTTCGATTAGCTCCACCCTCCTTTCCTGAAGGCAAGAACAACATGCACACTTACTTGTCCTGTCTTTCACACAATCACACTTCAGCAAAATGATCCCGCATGTTTAAAAACATTTTCACATGGAACACACATCAAAACGTTGTAAAGATTACTAGAGCAGTGGTAAAGCAGTCTCAGGTAGTTAATGTACTATTCTATAGGCTATTCACTGTAAATTGTGCACTTTTGAAAACCCTCTCATTTGGAAAAATAGTCAATAAATATATTTATTTTTGTCTTGGACATTAACTTAGGAGTGTGGTGGAATATACACGCTGTGTTTATTACTAACATGGCAATATTTATTTAAAAACAAGGTTAAAAGATAGAAATTGACTGAAATAAAATATTTAGTAGGACCTTATAAAGTGCTCACTTTACCGAGAACAGCCTATAAAAGATTTCAGTACAGCATTTATTTCCATTTATAGACTGTTCACGGTAAAGTGAGCACTTTATAAGGTCCTACTAAATATTTTATTTCAGTCAATTTCTATCTTTCTGCAATTTTTAAATATAAACATATTCCCATGTGACTAATAAACAGAGCGTAAACTTTTCACCACTCTCAAAACCTTGCTTAAAGCTGTAATACAAGACATTTATTAGGGGTTGAAGTCTGTTGGGAGAGTCTTAAAAAGTACTCACTTTACCAACATGAATAGCATGCCATCAAGCTACGCATCCTGTATCATTTACCGGCCGAGGCCCGGTCAGCCAGTTAAATCACCAATATCTCCGACAGACACATCAAAACCTTGCCCAATCGTGACGTCGCCATCAGCCACCCGGCGTCAAACGTCAAGTGTAGCTTGCATAGGTAGGTGCATACACGTATGAAGGTACGTATTTGTTTACAAGCATTCATGAAATTGATCAAAGTACTGAAACAATGATTTCTGTATAATCCCCAAATTTAAGAGTGGAGAGTTGGGTGGCTCTTAACATCACTGTCTTGAGAGCCGATGAGGTTGAAGGGCGGGGGAAACCGGAGATCCCAACCCACCAACCAGCACAATTTCAACATGCAAAAATCCGGAAGTAGCCTCACCGGGAATCGAAACCCGGTTCGCCTAGGTGAGAGGCAAGTAGTTTGACCACACCACCGGGGCCCTTCTCCCTCCTTTAAATAAAAGAATAACTGAGAAAAAATATTGCATGCATTGCTGCAATTTTGTCGTCAATACACCAGTAACCATGAAATTTATACACTTTATTTTAAGAATGCAGCTTACGCAAGAGCAAACAAAGGCACCAGGAAGCAAAATAAAAAGAAGGAACAATCACTTTTCTAATAATGATATACTTACATACCAGTTTCATGCCGAGACTGTGAGCCTTGAAGTTGGGACAGTTTGGTTCAGGCATTTGCCAACCTGTGCGCCTGTCAGGGTAGTACTTATGGTGGGAGAGCATAGCATAGAGACACTTGGTGAATTTAACACTAGCCATCACTCTGTTTTCTGGAGGGAAGTAGCGCATCGCCCTGCACACCTGTATGACAAAGGAGAAACCACGATAATTACTGACCTTAGGGAGGGGACAGTAACATATATATATATATATATACAGAACCACTTAAACTAGCAATGCAGCATATCTGTAGGAAATACAAACTCAAGCTCCAAAAACTAGAAAATGAGTCTAAGATAGACATAAGTAGTTCTACACAGAACGAAACACCACGATTCTGAACATTCAAAATTTCATGGCATGAAAATAATAAATAACTGGCAATAGGTATTACTCCTACTAGTGGCATTGGTACAAGGACCAAAAGATGTACCCTAGATTCCATAGGGGGCAAGAATTAGTTTCTAATTGGTGCTTAGTCAGCAAATCACAAAACAAAACAGTTTAAGCAGAGAAACAGATTTAGTTGAAATTGTGCTCATCAAGGACACTAAACAAGTGTACGGTTCTAAACAAACACTAGCCAGTTCAAAGTATCAACCGTGTTACAATTTATTCACTGGTGATTTGTATACTTAAGTAGTTTGCAATTGGCACATTTATGTCAAAATAAAAGTGCCAAATATTTATGAGGTCATCATCATACCTACTACTACTACATAAGCTTAATGAATGAGAGTACTGCAAAGTTACGAGCCTGACCTCCACATGGCTACGTTTTCATAACTTTAATACTGTGACTGCTTGACCATCATTACCAAACCTCTGTTTTAGATCACAAACGCATACAACTTAGCTCTACATTTATTCAAAAACATATTCAGCAATCAGTTTTATTGGTTATAGAAAAGGTCTCATAATGTATGCTAACACAAATATCTCAACGAATGTGAAGTCAACTTATTTACCTTCCTGGAGGCGGCAAGAGAGAGCTTAAAATGTTGAATTTCAAAAGATGTGAAAAGGCAGAAAGAGTGGTAAGACATGCATCTGTATAATGTGCAATCCTTATCAAAATTTTTGGCTACACAGTTTCAAAACTCGGAAATATTTCAGATCATTCTGTTTGTATAAAATTGAAAACCTTTAAAGTTGTCAGGAAACGCCACAATCTGCCAAATTATTACAGCACTAAACTTACTCTGCCAATTTCCCCACAAAAATAATAAAATATTAATTATTATTTGAACTAAGTTAAGGATGACAGTCACTTAAAAATTCTTAAAACATATTAAGAAGAAAAATTACACTGGCCAACAGATTTTAACTTTTTTTTTATAACATCACTGTAAAAAGCTATTTTGATATATTTTTGGTGTACTGAATTATAATACGACCATGTTTTTTTTGTTATGGGTCCAAACATAATATTCACATTAAAAAATTACAGTTCATTTGTTATATTGATGCAACAATTTTTTACAATGAAATTGCAGTTATTGCTTTTGCCCAACAGAATTATTTGAATAATGTTTATTTTANAAAAAAAAAAAAAAAAAAAAAAGTTTATTTTTTCTTTTATGACAGCTCCTAAGTTCTCGGGAAAGAAGTCAAGGTGAGAATGCAAGAAGTGGCTCTTTAATGACATCCTGCAGCCTAGAATCTTGTAGGTTTTCAGATGATCTTGAACAAACCGACAGTAATTTTCCAGTTTTCCTCTTTATTGTTCCCCAGAAAACCCTTGACCACAGACACAGAAGATTTCCACGCAGCCCCCTCCATCAAGTTCAGTCTGTCTTCAAAATCAAGAGCATTCTGATTTACGGTCCAACAAAAATTATACCTTCTTTCAATTTAGCACCAATTTTCCTTCAAATACAAAAAAAAAACCACACCTGTTGTGTCCATTGTTTCATATGTAATGGTGGAAGCAGAATCTTTGAAGAATCAACTAATGGTTTATACTTAATGTTACTCTTTCCAGAAATATAAGTGTCTCTCTTGGGCCAGTAGTTTACTTTGTAATGTTTCTGCGTAGCCCTTCATAAACACAAAGAGCAGCAAAACTTTATGAAACCACCTTAGCAGCAGGGCGATGACTTTCAAATCACCACATTCTGTATGTGCCATTTGTACTGGTCATATTTTATAGCAAAGAGTATTTTTTCCATGTTTTCATAAGTTTCTTTTATTCCCACAGAAAGTGCTACTGGAACAGAAGGCTTCTGGTTCCCACTATGCAGAACTAAAGCTTTTAAGCTAAATTTTTAAGAGTCTATAAACAGATACCAATCCATGGGTTTGCGTGTTATTCCAATTTTGCCCATTAACCCCGAAATAAATGTGCAGAAAAACAAACAATACTGCATAGAGTAAAAGGAAGACAATACCATATTTATCTTTGTAAACATTGTTACTTTTGCACCTTGGCAAGAAGATTCCACTCTTGAAGTCTCGAACCTAAAAGCTCAATCTGTTTCTTGGACAGGCCCAGATCCCATACAAGATCATTTAATACATTTTGTTGTTTAAGATGTGACTCGCATACATTTGTGGAATGTATATAGGGTCTGCAACATGGTCAGTTGTATGCAACTGAGCTTCTTTCTTAGATGAAGTTGAATCTATGTTTATCCAGTTTTCTGGAGTTGTAGGTATGGTTTTTTTTTTTAAAAGTCTTCTGTTCTAAGGCATTAACAATATCATAAGTTCATTAAAGATGCCTACTAAGAATAGGTGTGATCAATGAAAGAAGACTCTTTAAGCATTATTGACACAACCATTATGTGCTGGTATGATAAGGTTGTAAAATGCCATTACGATTTGTTGCACACAGATCATCTTCATGAAAAGAAGCAATTTATTTTTGTAGGGCCCTTCTAGTGTGGGGGAGACCACTTGTTGCAATCGTATACTACATGGAGCTAGAATATTTTATCCAGATGTAGAAAAATTTGCATTCCAAGATTTAGATTACCATTTTTATGATGTAATTGTTGATGCATGACGCTTCCTACTCATTATCATCAACTCCACAGCATCACTTGCGCGCCACGTGCCACCTAGGGAATTAAGCCCAGACTAGCCGCCTCCAAGACCAGCACCCACATAATGATAGGAAGTCACGTCGTCAACCCCGCCACTTGTAAACCCATTGAGAAGCAGCAGCGGACATGCAAGAGTTTTTCCTAAGCGAGCAACGGATACCGCTCGCAACAACAGTCAAACCTCCCCACCACGAGATGGCAGCAGCAGCGCCGCCCGGCCCGAACCTGAAGGAGGGGCGGCCAAAGATTATCGAGAGCCAGGAAGCACGCAGCAACTCTCCAGTCAAGAGGAACATAATGCAGCGCACCCGGCAGAAACGCCAGTTGTCCATGTAGCTCGCCTCAGCACAAGTCGTGCTAAGGCTCTTTACTGTACAGTCACAGTCCTCCTCAGGACTCTCCAAGTCCTTCCAGTTCTTCAGCTGACAACACCTTCCCTAAAACAGCAGCCGAAGAGTCGTCGCTATCCTGACACTTGCCATCAAGAGTCACAACACCTGACACGTACACAACACGTGGTGCCACGGGTCCCTTCAGGACAACAAGCCACAATTAGGGTCCAGTTGTTATCACAACTATTTATTTGTCAGCTATCGTCCACTCTTCAAGCCAGGCTCCTCAAGCCAAGACAGGTACCTTCCCGTCTTGCTCTTGTACGAAGTCCGTTGAACACCTAGTGTGTGTAGAGGTAGGAGGTAGTACGGGTCACTGTGTTTCTATTCTCAAGGGAGTAAAACATCTAGTCTAGCTAACTTCTGTATTTCCTTTCTCTTTAGTGAACATGTGCCTCTTCCCCAACCTGGTAAACGTCACTCTCGAAGGGAGCGGCAGGGGACTGCGAATTGGCAACAAGTTTCCAACGCAGAGTAGGACTGCGGGCAGCCCATAACCAGGACTGCACGTACGTCACACACAAGAACAAATTTGACGGCCACCCATACTGTGGACCCGGTGTGTAAAGGTACCTGGTGCGCAAGTACGGTAGAGCCCCAACCACTAGAAAGACACACATCGAAGCATCTGGGCCAACTAAATCAGCTAACCCATTCCCTCCAGAGCGTATAAACTTGCCAGACGGGGCGCCAGGCTTGACCCAGGTACTTCTGGAGTGAACTTTAGCTCGGGGTTTGTTGCCTGCCGCACTCTCCAGGATAAACATTAGCACCTTTCCTGTCCATGATGTTTGCTCACCAACAAGGGAGCAGGACGAATGCTCGGAGGACAGCTGCTATCATTTCATCTAGCCACCCCTTAAGAAATCAATCTACACCAGCCCTCAGCTGCTAGTCCACACGGGAGAGAGCACAAGTCGCCCGGAAATTAGCGGAGCCTTGCTACACTAACCTCCCTGCCAACCTATTTGGCCTCCCAGTTAGGGTTCCAGAAGCTGCTCACCCCGACATAAAACTACTCCACCAAGGATACACTCTCCCCTTGGGAGTGGTACCGTTCGACCCGGAGGACACCAGCGGACCACGTGCCACCAGCCGGCTGGCACCCCGGTCAACAGCAGGCGACAGCCGAGCTAGTCTGTCCAGCTGTCCACTCCAGCCAAGCCGAAGACTTCCAGCCAGGACCAGCGTCTGCCACAAGGGAGCGACACCAGTGGTAACAAGCTAGCCCGAACCCGTATGTCCAACACCCAGAGGCATCACCTCACACTCACAGACTTTGTACCAAGTAGGTGCCCGACGCGTTCTACATTATATAGGGGACCAGTGCAAGGCCAACGGGTCATACTACAGACGCCTCCACAGTAGATTCTGGCCCCAACCTGCGCAACTGACCTGGTGCAAAATTAAACTTCCCCACTCTTTGACATGACGTCCCTCTCCCCAGGCTGTCACGCGTCGTTTTCGAGTATAAGCAAACGTACCACTGCGATAGTTTTATAAAACGGCTTTGTCAAGGTATGTCTGTGTGACCTACTCCATGAGGAACTGGCCGTAAAGCTGAAAGCACGTTAGGGTATTCCATTTTTCACTTTTTCTTTTGGAATAGCCTTCAGATTTAGTAAAGCAAACGTAGCAGTCATCAAAAGATTAAAAGGCTCATGCCATGCCATTGCAATTGCAAATGGCATTGATTTTTTCTTAAATTTCAACCATTCAGACAGGCCAACATAACATGTAATGCAACACACATGTGGAGCCCACTGTTTGTCTTGATCACAAACATGACAACCAAAACACAAATAGTATGCTTGCTTTACAGTTCTAGTTAAGCTACAACTGAGATTTTATAATATACTGTTCACAAATATAGCAAAACTTATGTGATAAACTAACACACACTTGACTTTTCACCAATACAACACTAAAAATCACACTTTAAGTAACCAAACACATTATCACAACAACAGCATCAAATTTCAGGTTATTACACATATTTCCCTCCAATTTTTACCAGTATAAATAAATAGTACTGACAACCACTGCGAGTGGTTAGCAGTAATACTTTTTAACTAAAGATTTTTCTAAACAAAAGATGGCCTACAACATAAAAATGTGACGTACTGGCCTTTTTTTAGACATTGTATTTAAAGTCAGCAACCCAAAAATATCTAAAACCTGCTGTTTTTGTTCATGTTATCAAAACATTGTTGACCGTCACTAGAATTTATTAGGATTCACATCTTTAATTGATGACACATAAATCTATTACTAAAGTTTACCACTAAAACAGTTCTTAATATTCGCAGTAACCATAATTTAATATTAAAGTAAATGAAAACCACCTTATTTCTCTATTAAACAAGCCAATCCTATTAGAATGGCGGATTTGAGAGCATTACAAAAGTACTGCACAAATCCATTCAGCACTTTTCAATAAAAGAGAAAAATGGAAATTCATGTTGTGTAACTGTTAAATGGGACTGAAATAAGTGGTACAAAATACAGAAAAGTGTAGATGTGTTTAATAAAAGTTTCTAAAATGTGAACAAAAACATGACAATAACACAACTAGGAAGCTTGCTACAAAAAATGAATATTGCATATTTTTCTTACTTTTCAGAAAAATAAAATTATTTTGCCACTTTTCACAGGCCAAATATGTGCAACCAAAAATTTGAGTCATTATTTTCTGTTCAATTCTGTGGACTCACCTGTGGTGGGTTGAAAAGTCTATTAAATAAACACAACTTCTTTTGCTGTCCTTAAGCTACTATGAAACTTTTACATTATTTCAATGTTGAAACAAAAAAAAATTCTGGAAAAATTGAACACTAGAAGTTAAGGAACGACACTGCTACAACATTTGTGTTACATGCATGAGCATGTAGCGGCACATGCACATACTGTGGCACCCTCTGGTGGTGCTGGAGATTACACAAACTAAAACACACCCCCTCCCTAACATTTAGGTTCTCCATACTGCTTCCGTCACCTGTGTGTGAGATTTGCTACTTATAATAAATCACCTGTTAAAAGTACCAAATTTTTTTAAATTTTCAATTTTTAAAAATTATTTCAGCTGATATTCATAGTCAATTTTGTGATGGATGTGCAAGTCACATTCAGCACACATCTTGTTTAGGCAGGAAACATGATTATTAAACGACTAGCATGTTGTTCGCATGTTGGTTACAGATTCAAACTTTCTCGAAGTTATGACAGTACTTGAGCTCTCCTAAACCACTCGCATCACTTTAACCTCTCCTTGTACTTATAAAAATGTCACCAGCCTTCTGAAGGTTTATAATTTAAATTTTATGTACTGGAAAATATAACTATTTTACTGTGGTGACACATTGTTCTAGACTCTCAAATGAAGAAGTGGTACAACTTTAATACCGGAAATTAAAAAGCTGACGCATTCTGCGTCCCTATATTTTATTCGTCAAAACACACGCTCTGGCGAAGCTCGCGGGCGTACGACCGCAATAAGGATTAAGGGTTTTGTGGACGTACCGGCAGAGTGACGCCAGGAGCCTCACAGCTGCAAAGGCACCCTACCAAAGGTTTCTGCACGTGCAACTGTTCCTGCACGTGCAGACGACATCCGGAGACAACGGAAGGCACCAGGGCGCGGACACCGAGATCCCACCACCAGCTGCGCCTGTCTCGGGCTTGTACCGCAATAAACCATGAGAGCTTTTAGCGGACGTGCGTGCAGAACGGGACAATAAACTTCCAGGCCAGAACCAAGGGACGACGCCAGGCCGGCTGCGGACCACACGAGCAGCGGCCACGTGTTTTATGACCC